>JAFEMH010005326.1:0-167562 GCA_022495995.1 Adenophora triphylla var. japonica
AAGAAGAAGCCCTTAAGAGGTCATAATCCGGAACCAATTCTTTGAGAGACCACAAGCATCGTACCTTGTACCGTTCTTCGAAAGACCTTCTCTCATGCATAATTTCCGGGACCAATCCTTGAACTTGTTGAAAAATGACATTTGGGACTCTTGGGACAATTTTGAGGAGCTTTTCTAAGGCTTTCCATGGTTTTTTCTCTCTTCCTCCCGAAAATGGTGTTTGAATTTGGAGGTTGAAGAAGATATTTGAATTTGAAATAAAAGCAAAGCCAGATTTAAAGCAAAATCAAAGGGCACGGTGTCGAGATCTTTGTCCCCATCCGCGCGGATGGGATTGCTTCCCGAAAAATTCTTGAGTCAAGCCGCTACACCAAAAAGGAATATTCCGTCCAGGTTGCTCGAAACTTGTGCAAAAAACCCTCCCCAAACCGGTCCATATACGAAACACCCTTGCAAAAAAAAAAAACAAGGCTCACGCAACACTGCATTCATATTGCATTGCATTCATAAATAAAATCCTAAATTATTACATTCCAAAAAAAAAAAGAGAGTGTACACAAAAAAAAAAAACAACAAACAAACATAAATAAAATCCTAAATTATTACATCAAAAAAAAAAAATGTGCATGATACATGTACAAATCTAAATCTCAAAAAAAAAAAAAGAAATCAATCGGAGTCTCCAGCACCCGATGTCTCCCCCGGCCCCTCTTGCGACTCGGGCTGCCTCGTCGGGAGCCACTGAAAGTCTCGGGCTCGGAATCGTCCTCATCTCCGAGAAAGAGGCTCGTCGGGACCAACCGGCACACTACGATAGGGTAAACCCGGATCCACGAAGAAGTCGTACCCGAAGGTGCAAGGCGTCCGACTCCCGAACATACGGAGACGACCCACACCGTGCCGCCGGACGTGTCCCACTGCCGTGTGGATCCCCGAGAATGACGTGATCCGAAGGCGGTACCGCGCGGGGATCAATGAGAGGAGACAAAGGAGTCTCTGAAGAAGTCTCACGAGTGAATAGGGGAAGCCTCCCGTCGGACGGGCGCCGGCCGTGGTCGCCTCGCTCTAGCTGAGGAGCCCCGCAAGCGACCATCCTCCCGATGAATCTCTTGGCCCAGATCACTTGCTTCGTCAGTGTCTCGACGACCACCTCCGAAAACTGCACAAAAGCAAAAGCGTCAAAAAAAAGGAAGTGATGCTAAAGATGATGAAACAAAAGGAAGAAAAGAAGGGCAGAAGCGTAAAAAGCCATACCTTCATACCCGGACGAGGCCGGAAAGCTCGTGGAAGTCGCTCGGGCTGAGGGATCTGCACCCTCAATCGGACCCCGTCTGGATATAGGAAAAATCCGTCAGAGGGTACCGCGGGATCCCAAGCCCCTCCCTATCCAAAACCACGAGGCATCCTCGGCCTCCTCAGACGAACGTCGCATACGGCTCAATCGCCACGAAGTCAGAAGTGCGACATGCTCGGTAATCATCCCAGTCACGGACCGATCGCTCGGAGTGCATCATCTCGGCGGGAGGCTCCACCGGTGTCCTGAAAGGCGAGTTCACGCCATCTTTGGCGCGTCACCCTCTCTCCCGAATAATATGCGTCGCGGTCGGACCCTCAAAATCCTCCGCCAGCCCGTCCGGATCTCGGCGCCCTTCGGCTGCGCTACCTCAAAGCGATCCCGGGGAAGAATATCATCCCCTCATCTGTCTCGGCCTCCGTCGAAGGAAGGCGATCCGCGTACTGAGAGTCGTGCGCCCACGGAGCTTATCTTCTCCGGGCATGCTTGGGACCAAGGCGCATGGCCGGATACGCCCGACGATACTCCGCCGGCGCCGCCACACCGTGACGTGGAAAAACTCCAACGCCCATACTGCGAAAGGTAAAAATCCAATCAATCCGGTCACGAATAAAAGTGTGTGCTCAAAAAGAAGAAAGGGAAAGCAAATACCTCCGGGGCAAACTCGAAGCGGTACTGGAGCTCACGGCCTTCCTGTACCTATCAAGAGCAAAATAAAGCTCTGCCCGGCCAGCCTCTCCCCCGAGACATCTCCGGCCGTCTCCATGTCCTCCAAAGGACCTCGGCAAGGCAAAGACCGCCGTCCCCTCGGCATGACCAAAGGCGTGCTCGAGAAAGCAAACCACAAGAAGGCCTACACGGCAATCGATCGGCGCCTATCCTCTCCTCCCGGCCTCATAGCTCGCTGTGATGGTCTCCACAATCTTGCCGTAGACCACGGCATACTCCATCCCCATCCCCTTTTTGGGAATAGGGGAAAATCCCGAAGAGCACTGCGGTCGGCATCGCTGTAGCCATCCCCGCCACTCAATCTTTGCGTCCATTAAAGGACGGCCCCGTGATCGCGGCGTAATCGGAGGGCGTAAGCGTAGCCTCGCCCGGAAGAAGTGGAAGGTGTGGGTCGCGTCCCACCGGTCTTTGCGCCAGAGCAAACATCAAGCCCTTGCTCTTAGGGAACTTGACCGGTCCCTCAAGCACTCGACGAACTCCCGAGCCCCGTCTCGACAACAATCTGTCTCGGACTCGGCAAAGCTCCTCGGCCCGCATCCGGGAAGCCGATCCCACAAGTCAATCACGGACTCCACCGATCCTCGAGTCTTCATCTTGTTGTTGCTCAGTCCACCAAAACGGTTTCCGCCACAAAAAAAAAAAAAGAAAAAGAAAATGTCAAAAGATTGCATTTACAAAAAAAAAAAATCGACGGCATAACGACATACAATGAGCATAGCCCCATTTTCTCGCATGAAAGAAAACAATTTTCGTGAGTCCCAATGCATTCATCAAAAAAAAAAGATGCATTCCTACGGAAGTAAAAACTCCGTCCCATTTTCAACAAAAAAAAAATGCATACATGCATATCATCCATCTTACATGCAACGGGAGGAAAAATCCGTCCCACTTTTCAAAAAAAAAAAATCCTAAACATACATACATCTCATATTGGCAAAATGCCCATTCCTTCCAAACAAAATGCATGCATTGCATCATCATTCATCAATATCAAAATTCAATTTCAAAAAAAAAATCATCATCGACATGCAATATTCAAAAAAAAAAAATCACAATTCTTCGAATTTTCACATGTAATTTTCGAATTGAAAAAAAAAAATGTGGCAAAAATGTCAATTCTTTTTCCAAGCAAAGTGCACATTTTGGGTTACTCATATACTCATTACAACATGCAAAGCATCAAAATCAAAATTCAAAGCCAAGAACATCAATCATTCGAATTTTCAAAAAAAAAAAATTTCAAAAATCACCCAAAAATTTCAAGCAAGAAATCGACAAGAGGATCAAGAGGATTCGAAATATACCGTTCGGAGATGCGGATCCGAGGCCCAATGTTGCCAAGCATCGGGGTAATGCTCCTCCTCGACCGATTGCGAAAGATTGTAATGCCTCCTCATCCGGACGAGCTCCAATCGCCTCTCCGCTACCGGACCACGTCCTTGGCCTTGAAAAGCGCCTTCCCCGTGTTCCATTGCTCGAAAAATCAAGAAAAACGGACGAATTTTGAAGCTTCTAGGGCCAAAAATGGCTGTTCTCCTCGTTTCTGTCTCCCTCTCTCTCGGCAACTGCCAAAAATTGGACTGAGGAAGAAGAAGGGCGTTGGCCCCATTAAATACCCACGACTTTCCATCCCTATCCGCGCGGATAGGATTGCAAGGGTCAAAATGACCCTTTTGCCCCTTAAAATTTCGGGACTACACCAATTCGAGTCCCGACTTGACAGAGTTAACCAAAGTTAACCAAAGTCGGCCCCTTGTCAAGAAAATCATCCCCCGGCAGTGATAAAAGCGTAAGACCGAGTGCCACCGAGAAAGATAACGAGATCCCGTATCTTTCATCAAAATCTTCCCGGCGGTAAAACGTAAGGCCAAGTGCCACGAGAAAGATAACGAGATCCCGTATCTTTCATCAAAATCTTCCCGGCGGTAAAACGTAAGACCGAGTGCCACGAGAAAGATAACGAGATCCCGTATCTTTCATCAAAATCTTCCCCGGCGTAAAGCGTAAGACCAGAGTGCCACGAGAAAGATAACGAGATCCCGTATCTTTCATCAAAAATCTTCCCGGCGGTAAGAAACGTAAGGCCGAGTGCCCTGAGAAAGATAACTTGAGATCCCGTATCTTTCATCAAAAATCTTCCGGCGGTAAAGCGTAAGGCCGAGTGCCACTGAGAAAGATAACGAGATCCCGTATCTTTCATCAAAACCTTCCCAGCGGTCAAACGTAGGCCAGAGTGCCACGAGAAAGATAACGAAATCCCGTATCTTTCATCAAAATTACCCCGGCGATCGAAACGTAAGACCGAGTGCCTCGAGAAAGATAACGAGATCCCGTATCTTTCATCAAAATTACCCCGTGATCGAAGCGTAAGGCCGAGGTGCCACGAGAAAGATAACGAGATCCCGTATCTTTCATCAAAATCTTCCCGTGATCGAGCGTAAGGCCAGAGTGCCAGGAAAGATAACGAGATCCGTATCTTTCATCAAAATTACCGGCGGTAAAAACGTAAGACCGAGTGCCCTGAGAAAGATAACGAGATCCCGTATCTTTCATCAAAATCTTCCCGGCGGTAAAGCGTAAGGCCGAGTGCCACGAGAAAGATAACGAGATCCCGTATCTTTCATCAAAATCTTCCCCGGCGATCGAACGTAAGGCCGATTTCCCAGACGAATACATCGATTTTCCCCCAAAGGCTAACGAAATCCCATCAAAGTTAACGGAATCCCAAAAGCCAACGGAATCTCGAGTAGTATTCGAGACTACGAAAGGGCTTGATTCCCAGCTAGGGATACGTAGGTAGCCTATCATTAGGTCCAGCCCCTCGACTAAACGGTCGCTACCCTCTCCTTCGACGGACTAGAAAAGTTCACCGAAAGGGCATTTCACATCAAGGTCCGAGGCACCTAAAAAGCCATCATCATCAAGGTTCGAGGCACCTAAAACGCCATCTCCAAGGTTTGAGGCACCTAAAACGCCATCTTGAGTTCGAGGCACCTAAGAGCGCTATCACTAGAAAGCGATGAATCGCAATCATCCCCAGCGAGAGACCGAAAATGGTCATTCCTATCCCAGCAGAGCGGATACCCATCGAGACCAAAAATGGTCATCTCTTATCCCCAGCGAGGGACCGAAAATGGTCATTCCTATCCCAGCGGGCGGATACCCATCGAGACCAAAAATGGTCATCTCTTATCCCCAGAGACCGAAAATGGTCATTCCTATCCCAGCCCAGAGCGGATACCCATCGGGACCAAAAATGGTCATCTCTTATCCCAGCGAGAGTTTCTTTCCGGCCAAGCGGCTGTAGAACTCGCTCACCGGGTTCGAGGCACCTAAACGCCATCATCTCCGGGGTCAAAGACCCGAACTACGATCGGCTTGATTCCTCTTAAGGATACGTAGGTAGCCTATCGCTAGGATTCGGCCACCCGATCACTCGATCATCCCGCCGAATATGGAGCCTTACTCTTATCGACGACCCGCTTCCTTCGAAAGCGCCGTCGCCCAGGGCTACTGTAAGTGCTCCAATTTGAGCTTGTTAGAATTTTCGTTAGAAAATTAGCGAAAGTTATAACATTTCCAACAATTCCTAACTATCCTAACATTTCTAACAAAGTAAGGGTAAAATGGGCATTGTTATTTAAGGTTAAACCTTAAAAAGAATCTCAAAAAAGAAAAACAAATGAAGAAAACCAAATATAGCAATCTTTGGAAACATAATCTGGTGGTCAATTTGAATTTTGAAAAAGATTATTCCTTGTGTCCCAAGCCTGAAGCGGCAATTAATGAACGGTGCGCGGCGGATCCATCCGCGCGGACATGTTTGTATTTTCGGGAGGGCTATAAATTGAGCCCTCCGAGTCACAAAAATAAAAAGGAAGAACACAATAGCAACGAAGTTACGGCGAAATATAGAGAGAAAACAGTGAGAATTCTCAAGAATTGTCACCTTTTTCTTTCCAATCTTTCCAACTCATACTCATCCACTCACTCTCATATTAAAGCCCTAAACACTCATACACTCAAGCCAAACACTCAAGAACACAAGGAAGATTGGTAAACCCTCCTCTTCCTAACCCTAAATCTCATCCATGCATGCATCTTCAAACTACAAAATGTAGTTCTTTCATCTTCTTTCTCTAGATCTAAGAAGATCACCATGGAAGACCATCTCCATGGATGATCTTCTACAAAGATCAACATTATTTTCAAAGCTTTTCTTGTTTACTTGCAAAAATGCACTTTCAAAAACCCTAAAAAACCATTTTCAAGCACTAAATCTTGATTTCAAAGGGTAAAATCCCCCTCCCCAAGCAAATGAAATGCTTAGTCCTAATGTACCCCAAGGATGGTTTGGTATAGTTGATTCACCACTAAAATGTCTAGTGATCACTAACCAAAACCTAGGGAAATGGGGACAAGCATGGATGCAAAACCCCCTTTAAACTCATATTTTCTTTCTTGAGAAGTTGCTGTCCAGTAGCAAATTTCTCAGACCTCAGTCCATGGTCTTAATTTTTGGACACAGATGAACTTGGAATTTGGTGTTGACTACAAAACACTTTTTGTAGCCAACATCCAGAGCTTTCCAGACATATTTTTACCATATTTTTGGGTGAGTAAAACTCCTCCTTTCAAATTTTCTTTCAGAGGCTAGTTCATCAGCTTCTGGAAATCCAGATCTCATATCTGAGATTTCCAGAAGGTTTTGACCCCTCAAATCTTCTCCAAAATGGAAAATTCTTTCACACAAAAGCTTATTTGAGGAGTCTAGAGAAACTTTAATTCTCTGAGTTTGTCCAGATTATGAAGTTTTAGGACCCTTGAATTCATTTCAAAATCAGGTGTCTGCTGCCATTTTCTTCTGGCAGAAGTGACTTCTCAATTTCAAAAGGTTTTTTGAGTACCAAATCTCAAACCAAAAATTCTCCAAAAAATCATGGGATCAGTTTAAAGTCTTAAAAAGAAATCCCAATTTTTACTTTTTCCAGTTTCAACTTATTTTGGCCAAAACACACAAACATACACACACACAAATGATTTTCAGCTTGGAAGACTCGTTTTTACGAGGCGCGTCGGGTGCACACTAACGTCCTTCCCGACGCGTAACATGACCTCCGAACCTAAATCTCTGATCTCGGGCTTTTTTCAAAGTTTTGCCCTTCAAAATTAAAATGGCGTGGCGACTCCGTTTTTTCCGGTTTTATTTGGTTTTTCAAAGAAACGCAAAAATCGAATTTTTCCCGCGAAAAAGGCAACACATCGTTACACTAGCGCTAGCCTTCACAACTAACTTTCTACTAACATACCGTTCATGAGATTTCTCCCATCATAACGATCTCGGACCCCTGCTATTTGTCATTGAGATACGCCCTATTTCCCCCAATGAACCATTGTATGTGGTGTACAATCACATTGTCTTCAAGCTACCATGTTAGCTCATTGCAATCCTCCATGACCACAGTCGAAGATGACCACCAACTTTCCTTTACATGACTGCTCACAGAATCCAAGTCTTCTATTCCTTTTTCGAATGTCCCTGCAAATCACCCAACTACAACACAGTCCCATCCGCAGTCTTGACTCGCCCAAAGTAAAATTCCATAACCTTGCACTGCTGCACTTTCATGAAAGGATGCTTCTAAATCAAAAAATCAACTAACCCACTTGACTGTTTTTCTTCAAGATTAATGCACTTTAACCGTGATCTTACACATGATCTGCACACATATGCAATCCACACTCATCAAGGTCTAGAAACTTGAATCTTCCGTCTCTTTCTTTTCATGACTTTCATATCTCCGTATCTATTATATCTCCGAATTCGTTGCCCAAATTTGATCCCATCAAATTTCCACGTCGATCCATCCCAACCCATCATCGCTGCTCCTACCAAATCCTCAATAACACCAGATCCACCTAGATCTCTGTAGTCCTGATCCCGTCGGATCCCTGTAACTCTGATCTTAAATATGTGCCCTAATACTGATTGAATCCCTGCAACCCTGATTTGAATCTCTGCAGTCTCAAATCCATCCGAATTTATGAAACCTTAATCCTATTTGGTCCAAGTAACATAAACCCATCTAAATCTCTGCAACCACCAATTCTGATCACTGTTCCTGCCAACATCAAATCAATT
This sequence comes from Adenophora triphylla var. japonica, assembly GCA_022495995.1. Classification (NCBI taxonomy): domain Eukaryota; kingdom Viridiplantae; phylum Streptophyta; class Magnoliopsida; order Asterales; family Campanulaceae; genus Adenophora; species Adenophora triphylla. The sequence continues at coordinate 8,166 of JAFEMH010005326.1, forward strand.
TCGAGAAGCCCTGATCTCCGCCTAATGAAGCTTTGCATCGAATTCAATCAATTCGGTCGGCATGATCTTCTAAATGGAGCTTTGATACCAGTTGTTGGGGAATTGTTGGTCTCCGAACAGTATTTGTCCCACACCAAGTATACAAGGAAGAGATAGCATGCATATGAAAAGTAATAAAAGAAGTAAACACACAATTTGTTCACCCAGTTCATCCTTTCGAACTACATCTGGGGCATTACCAAGCCATGATATTCACTAATATCAAAATCTGTTGTGTTACAAATAAAGCCCATGATCTCATTCAAAGTCATCCTCTCTATATATGTAAACACACCACCCACCCTTACAACCCATGTAGATAATTTAGGTCATCCATGGAATGCCCATAAGGGTACCCCAAATATCTACCAATGCTTTTTGACTCTGTTTGTGGATTTCACAGATTCTATCTGTTATATTTATAAAAACAACAAACCTAAACCCTAAAAGATTCTAAATCCTTCTCCAAGAAGTAATCTGCTTACTGCCCAAGAAAAGAGTTATGTTGCCAAATGGAAACCGAATCAAATTAGGAAACTGCCAAATTAGCTCCTACTTTCCTTCTTTTGGCGCAATCCAAATTCTTCCCACTTTGGTTTGTATCCAATCCTAACATTGACATCCCCCTAAACTACCCTTTAAAGTAGGCGCTTAAAACCAACTCATGTCTTGTACAGAAAAGGCACAGTCAACTAATACATGTTTGTAATGCTTATAATGTTACTCTCTTGCATTTCAAGTGGATACTTATGCGGAGAACTATAAGCAGACCGATGGCCATTTAGTAAAAATAGAAAGAGCTAAAAACGTTGACCTGTCAACTCTAACATTTATTCCGGGACGAAGGGGGAGTATGCATAAAAGAATGTATTAAAAACACTAATGCTTGAGTTCGTAGATAAAAAAAAAAACAAATATCTATTATTGTAGGAAGAAAACATGAACAAATGAGAGTTTGTTACTTCTACCACACAAACATTTAGGCCTATCACCAAAGTTTATCAGGAAACTATGCTATTAAGTCCTTGCAGGCTCTGATGCTCGGACTCTTTGGTTTACCCCGCCGTACCCGTGTCGGACACTCCTATTTTAGTCTTGTTGACAAGGATCCGGCGAGGTAAACCGAATAGTCCGAGCATCATAGCTTGCAGGTATAGGCAAGATGAGACGAGACAAGAAATTATTGTACCAAGCCTTTTAGAAAAGAAAAAAAATGGAAGGAACTACAAAATGCAGTATACTATGCAATAATATTGTTCAAAAAGGAGAAGTTATTGTCAATGATGTCCACTCTCTTACTGCAGTTAAAGGCACTAACATTTTCTTTGCTCTCTCTCTAAACCCAAAAGGAGAAAGAGTAAAAAGAGAAGATGCACCCTCTCAAGAATATTTAGTGGGCTCTAAATAACTACTACCCCACCCGAAACACAGCTAACCACAAGGTACAAAGCAGCCTCCCTCAGCCACAAGAAGTTTCCCCCGATTCTCCCAATACTAATAACTAGTCTCTTGCTCTCCTCCACAACCTCTCCTGCGGAAGAAAATGATTGGTACAAACGTGTATTTAAGGCAACTCAGCTATCAAAAACATTTGCTCAAACAAAAAATGATGAATGCGAAATCAATCACAAATGGATTTTGTCCTAATTGGGGCCCCATTTGCCACAAGCCTTGCTGGCATGCAGCCATGACTAACCTCTGTGATGGTTGTCAAGCTAACGTCTATGCTTTCAACTCCATGACACAGTGGTATAATCATGCACTGTTATACAATGCAGCCAACTCACTTTCAGTTGCATGCCACCATCAAGATATCCCCCAAAATCCCATCTCTGGTTTTTCTCATCTAAATGATTCACTTATTCCCAAATTCAACCACGAACAAGGTCAAGAGGCCAACGAGTTGACCAAAACATATGAAGAGGAAATAAATTCTTGGCTGTTGCCAAATCCTGATAATAATGAGGATCAACAAAACAACTTATTATCACATGAGGTTGATGGGTGCTTGAATCTTGAGAATTACAGTCCATGGACTGAAGATCAGTACAATTAGCTGCAAGCCAGGAGCGCGCAGCAGGTTGGCCACAATGAAAACGATGCAGTGATGCCAGTTCAATATTTAATGCAGGAAATGGAGCAATAACAAGAGCAGATACAGAACTTTCTTTCTGAAACTGAGCACAACGCTTCACCATTTTCTTTCATTTACCCACCACCTTCAAGTAATTACTTATTAATCACGTTTTCCCTTCTGATATACAATCAGGCTTCTGCATCCACAGGAACTACTATCCTTCCTGGGACAACAACTGACAGTCTCTCAAACACACAAAACCTGCTCCTAGAAGGAGCATTTGACCAATTCTCTCTACCGTTTATCAATTTCGGGAACATACGGGGCGCAACATTTGCCAGCAACTCAAACTTTGGGCTATTTCCATGCACGACTTCAGCAACACAATTTGGATTGCCTCCTATGGCAGGAAAGAGAAGGTCCTAAGGTACCGAGAGAAGAAGAAAGCAAGGAAATTTGATAAGAAAATAAGGTATGCTTCAAGGAAGACCTATGCAGAGACTCGGTACAGAGTTAGGGGAAGGTTTGCAAGGAAATCAGAGATGGAACTAGAGCTGGATCAAGATTCTTTCCATCGAGGAGAAGAGGATGATCATGGCATTGTCCCATCATTATGATGACCGACTAAAGACAAAATCACACAGGTCACCAAAGTAAAACTCCCTCCGTCCCATAAAGATACTTTTTGAACTTTGACTAAAGATTAGGAAAAAGTAATTATCCAAATGAAAATCTAAAAAATGTTAATGGTAGTACTTTTAACGGTGTGTCAATAACAAATTTTAGAATTTCATTTGGATAATTAATCTTTCCTAAATCCTTAGTCAAAGTTCAATCAAATCAACAACTACAGAAGTGGGAATATCTTTATGGGACGGAGGGACGGAGGGACTGATACTCCTTTATGGTACTCCTTTGTTCTCCTCAAGAGTCCTACTTTTTAGTTTTGGAGTGTTCGACTTAAAGAGCCTTGCTTCAAAAACTACGCTTATGAAGTTTAATAATTTCCAAATTTCTCCCTACCAAAATAAGTTCCAAATGAGTAAAAACTATTTAAATTTCTGAAATAAGGGTATGATATGGAATCTTATTTCAATCCTTAGAATTAGAATGATTGACTTTCAACATGTACTTTTGGGGCTGAATGGCATTGATATATATATATATATATATATATATATATATATATATATATATATATATATATTCTTATAAAAGAGATTCTGCTAGTTCCATCTATTTGTTAGTGAGAGTGTTCCATATATATATATATATATATATATATATTCTTAGAAGTAGCCGAAGCTTATTTTCTCTATTGTAAATGTATATAAACATCATTGAGAGATGAATAAACTTGAGAACTTCATTTCATATTTATGTCATGGTATCAGAGCAACTCTTCCGCATATCAATTTCTTTCTAAACTCTAATTTCTCCCAAGTTTTTCAAATCAATTGCATCAATGGCTACAACTGATGATTCCAATGAAACCAATCATGGTACATCCGATGAAATTGACAATGCATATGAGATAGCTGAGTCAATTTTGCAATTATCACCAGCGCATCCATTGTTCCTTCATCCAAATGATCATCCTGGTCTTGTTCTGGTGTCTGAGGGTCTGACAGACTCAAATTACAATCAATGGCGAAGAAGTACGAGCATCGCTTTGTCCTCAAAGATGAAATTTGGAATGGTTGATGGCAGTAATCAACAGCCGACATCGCGATCTAAATTTTCCATGGCCTGGAAAGCCCATTGCGTTGATATGGTAAAGTGACTCTTAAACTCTATTAGTTCAGATATTCGTTCTAGTATTGTTTATTTGCCTACTGCTCATGATATTTGGCAAGATCTAGCTAGTCGATTTGTTCAAGGCAATGCGCCTCAGTTGTATCAGATTCGCAAGGAACTTGCCTCATTATCTCAAGGCTCGTTGAATGTTTCAGCCTACTTTACTAAATTTAGCAGCCTCTGGAGTGAATTAACAAGTCTATCTGTTGGTCCTAAATGTGTTTGTGCGTATTACATGTGGTGCCCAAGCAAAGAAGTTATGAACGAGGATGAGTTAACGAAGGTTTCTCAGTTTCTCATGGGCCTGAATGATGAATTTACCTCTGTTAGAGGTACTATACTTACTATGAGTCCATTACCTACGATGAGTCAAGTTCTAGGACTCATCACTCAAGATGAGAAACAAAGAGCTTGTGCTACAACTTCCTCTGTTAATTTGTCAGACTCTGCAACAGCTCTTATGGCCAGATCTCAATCTCATTTCACTAAGTCTAATTCATCTTTCAAGAGGTCTGAAAAACCTAGTAAAGCTCATTTGTCCTGTATTCATTGTGGAGGATCTGGTCATGTAAAGGAGTCATGCTTCTTTCTTCATGGATTTTCAGAGTGGCACAAACTGTTTGGAGTCAAACCAGATCCAAGTAAGATGCCAAAATACAAGTCTACTCAGGTCAATGCTTCTAACTCTCAGTACTCAGGTTCTTCCAAGGCTGTGATCAACAATGTGGTTGCTACTCTTGATGATAACACTGCTGCTGAGTACTCAGGTTCTTCCAAGGCTGTGATCAACAATGTGGTTGCTACTCTTGATGATAACACTTGCTGCCGATGCTAATGCGCCTTACATGAATTTTCTGGACTACATGCGCTCTAATGATGAGAATTTAACATCTCAATCTCCAGGTCAGCATAATATTTCTTGTTTTAGCTCTATTTGCTTGTCTCAATTCACCACACATAATTCCATGGATTGGATTATTGACACGGGAGCTTCTGCGTCACATGCTTCTTGGATTTCAATCTTCTTGAGCAAACCGTCTCCTGTTTCTCTTTTGTTATTAAATCTTTCTAATGGTGTTCGATCTCTGTTACTCGCGAGAGGGACTGACCGGCTTTGTCTAAAGACATTGTTCTGTACAATGTGCTTTATATTCCTGCCTTTCAATTCAATCTCATTTCTGGTAGTCAGTTAACTACTTCAAATAACTGTTGTCTTCAATTCTTCTCATCTCATTGTTGTTTTCAGGACTTAACTACCAAGAGAATCAAGGGGATTGGTAAACAAGAAGGAGGCCTGTATAAACTTGTTCTTTCCAATTCCAGTCTCAATATCAAATTTGCTTGTACTGTTAATACTAGTTGTGAGGTGTGGCATAAAAGATTAGGGCATTTACCTTATGCTTCCTTTAAACATGTATCCAATGATTTGCCTCTATACAATGATAAATCTGTGATTTGTGATGTATGTCATTTCTGCAAGCAATCTAGAATTCCATATTCTCTGAGTACTTCTCATTGTGTTATTCCTTTTGGTCTTATACATTGTGATGTGTGGGGACCTTATGCTCATCTCACATATCAAAATCATCATTCATTCTTGACTATTGTTGATGATTTTTCCAGAACCACATTGGTATATTTGCTTCAATCTAAATCTCAGGTTATGTCTTATTTGAAAATCTTCATTGCAATGGTTAAAACTCAGTTCAACTTCTCTGTTAAACAACTTCGATCTGATAATGGATCTGAGTTTTTTAACAAACCTCTCACTGAATTTCTTCAATCCTTGGGTATTGAACAACAAAGTTCTTGTGTGGAAACACCTCAACAAAATGGGAGGGTAGAAAGAAAACATAGGCATCTCCTTGATGTGGCTAAGGCTCTTAAATTCCAGTCACATGTTCCTATTCAGTTTTGGGGAGATTGTGTTTTAACAGCTGCATATTTAATCAATAGAATTCCTTCAGCTGTTCTACAGAATAAGAGTCCCTATGAAGTCTTGCTTGGTAAATCTCCCTCTCTATCTCATCTCAAAACCTTTGGTAGTCTTTGTTTTGCATCTACTTCGCAATCACAAAGGGACAAATTTTCTTCTAGGGCTCTTAAATGTGTGTTTCTTGGGTATCCTTATGGTAAGAAAGCATACAAGTTGTTTGATATTACTTCTAAGAAAGTGTTCTACTCTAGAAATGTTCACTTCTATGAAGATCATTTTCCTTTTTCACATATCACTCATGAAAATTCTGTCAATACTCCAATGTTTCCTAATAATTCAGTCTTCTTTTATGATGAGTCTCTTGAGCTTGTGTCTTCTTCTCCTTCCACTGAGTCATCTTCCCCTCGTGTTCGTATTCGTATTACATCTACTACTCATACGTACTCGCTGATTCTCCCACAATTAATAATCATGATTCTCCTTCACCTTCTGTCCATGTTGATCCTTCTCCTTATATTGTTCCTCTTGTTAGACCTGTTAGAATTAGGTCTGTTCCTGAGAAATACAAGGATTATTCAGGTCTTCCTCCTTCCTTTACCAATCCCACCAGTTCTTGTGGTCTGGTAAGGTCTTCCTTGGTCTCATACAGTAATATTTCTCCTCATTATCTTTCTTACATCTGTCATTATCTCTGCACTTGGTGAACCTCGTACATTTAATCGAAGCCATTAAAGATCCAAATTGGTGCATTGCAATGAATACTGAGATCTCAGCCTTAGAACAGAATAAGACTTGGGAGGTTCAACCTGTGTCTGATGATAAGAAGCTGGTTGGGTGCAAATAGGTTTTCAAACTCAAGTACAAACACGATGGTACTCTTGATAGGTACTGAGCTAGGCTTGTAGCTAAAGGGTTCGCTCAACCGAAGGCTTAGATTATTTTGATACCTTTGCGCAGTGGCGAAGATGACTCTTTGTTAGATTAATCATTGCATTAGCTACTTCTCTTCATTGGAACATTGATCAAATGGATGTCAACAATGCATTTCTACATGGTGACTTGCAAGAAGAAGTGTTTATGACTCTTCCTCCAGGCTATTCAGTTCCTACTGCTATTTCCCATAAATATCCCAATCAAAAGCTTGCTTGCAAACTTATAAAATCTTTATATGGTCTCAAGCAAGCCCCAAGGCAATGGTTTTCCAAGTTGAGTTCAGCCATGTTAGCATATGGATTTACTCAATCACAGAATGATCATACCTTGTTCTTTCTTAAGAATGGGTCTGATATGAGTATTATGGTGGTGTATGTGGATGATATCATCCTCACTGGTTCATCTCCTAGGCTTCTCTCTCTTGTTAAATCTTATCTTCTCACTCAGTTCAAGATTAAGGACTTGGGTCCTCTCAAATATTTTCTTGGTTTAGAAGTGGCTAAGTCAGACAAAGGTGTTTGCTTACATCAGAGGAAGTATGCTATTGATATTATTAATGATACCGGCTTGAATCTTGCAAAGATTTCCAGAATTCCTATGGACCAGAATCACACTTTGGCTGCTGATAAGGGTGATTTGTTTTCTAATCCTGAGCAATATAGAAGGCTTGTGGGAAGATTGATTTATCTTACAATTACTAGGCCTGATTTGACTTATGCAGTTCACATTTTAAGTCAATTTATGGGCTCTCCTAGGCAACCTCATTGGGATGCTGCTCTCAAATTGGTGAAATATCTTTAGGGTACAGCTGGACAAGGTTTGTTTTATCCTTCCACAAACTCTCTTCACTGTCCAAGCTTATTGTGATGCTGATTGGGCTTCATGCCCAACCACCAGAAAATCTCTTTCTGGTTATTGTATTCTTCTTGGTAACTCCTTGATTTCTTGGAAAGCTAAGAAACAAAACACTGTGTCTAGGAGCTCAGCTGAAGCAGAATATAGAAGTATGGCCTCTGCTTGTTGTGAGATTACTTGGGTTATCTCTGTTCTAACTGATCTTGGTGTAGTCTTACTCCTGTCACATTGTTTTGTGACAATAAGGCTGCCTTACACATTGCTTCTAATCCAGTATATCATGAGAGGACCAAGCATATTGAGATAGATTGCCACTTGATAAGAGAAAAGATCACTTCTGGTCTTATTAAGACAGCTCATGCTCATCTGAGTTCAACTTGCACTTGTTTACTAAATCACTCTCTTCTTCTCAATTACAATTCCTTCTGAGCAAACTGTCAGTTCTCAATTTATTTTGCATTGACAGTTTGAGGGGGGATGTTAGTGAGAGTGATGGTAATGAAGAAGGAGCAACTGATAAAATGGACTCAGGTGTAAATGTGGATAGTGTAGGTGTTAAAGTGTAATTGTTAGTTTGTTATTAGTCAGTTGTAACAGAAAGTTGTTAGAAGTAGCTGAGCTTATTTTCTCTATTGTAAATGTATATAAACATCATGGAGAGATGAATAAACTTGAGAACTTCATTTCACATTTCTGTCACTATTCTCGTTTATTGGGGATGACCTTTTGTTCTATTTTCATATACTGTAAGTAGCAACAGAACAAATGTATCCCAGAAGGTGATGTGGTCCAACTTACCACCAAAAGTAAAATGAAACCCAATTTGATACTCTCTGATTCTCAAACTGGTAATATTCATATAAACCCAATTTGAAAAGGCAATCGAAGTCCACCCACGGAACGAGGTGTTTGAATCACAAGATCAGCTAGTATCACGCTACGTGGGTGGACTTCGATTGCCTTTTCAAGATACATTAAACTTAATGTCTCCGGCAACAGTGTCTGAGGCTCACCAACGAGCAGTAGTTTTGGAGAAACAGTTTGCTCGTCGTGCAATTCCTTCTACCACACCCTTGGACTCTCGTCTCGCAGTTGGTCATGGCAAGCAACCAGCTCCAACCCAACGTACCACCACAACACCTGGTGCTGCGTCCACGCCGACTGGACCATGCTTCTCTTGTGGGAATATGGCCGTCGCCGGGCCACTTGTCAGATTACCGGAAGCGAGGCCTTGTTATTGATGAAATACGTGCGAGAGGCAAGTGAGTATTACGGACCTCCGGTTTTTTATTACGAAACTACGACGTTGGCAGCGAAGAAATACTTTCGGGTGATGTTGGTCGGTCATTAGTTTTGCGTCGTACGTTTTTGGCACCAAAACTTGATGCACAACTTATACAACGTCATAATATTTTTGAATCCACATGCACTATTAAGGGGAAAGTGTGTCGATTTATCATTGACTCTAGTTAAATGCGAGAATGTGATAGTTGCGGATGCTTTGTTGACAAGCTTTCTCACTATCCACATTTAGAATTGCGCCCTCGCCCATATCATTTGGCGTGGCTCCAACGTGGCACTTCTATCACCGTTGATCGTAGGGTGTTGATATCCTTCTCTGTTGGGTCGAAATATAATGATACTTGTTTGGTGTGATGTTGTCCCTATGGACGCATGCCACCTTGCTTTTAGGACGGCCGTAGCAATTCGATGAGAAGTGGTTCGCGACGGTCGTCTCGATGCTTACGAGTTTCATCTTTGGGAGATGTAAGGTTTGTCTTGGTTCCTTGATTCTCTGTGTACCCGATACCTAATCATGCTTCCAATCAAGATGGAAAAGTTGTTTTATTATCTTACTGAGGCTTTAAATGCGAGATAACATATGCTTCAACGTGTATCTACTTTTGGGGCACGATACTTCAACCGAAACAATTCGTCCAGTAACAATTCGGCCTTTGTTAAATGAATTCTCCGATATTTTCCAGACAGAATTGCCGTCGGGTCTCCCTCCTTCCGTGATATCCAACACCAAATTGATTTGATTCTGGTGCTTCATTACCCAATCGCCCACATTACCGTATGAGTCCGGTGAAACCACGAAGAACTTCGGCGACAAGTTGAAGAACTATTAAGTAAAGGCCGTGTTCGTGAAAGCCTTAGTCCGTGTCTTTGTACACCTTTACTAGTTCCAAAAAAGATGGGGGTGGCGAATGTGTGTTGATAGTAGGGCGATAAATAAGATTACAATGTGGTATCGTTTTCCAATTCCGAGATTAGATGATTTACTTGATCGACTTGGTGGAGCTACTTTTGTATTTAGTAAGTTTGGATTTAAGAGCGGATATCATCAAATCCGTATTCGCCGGGTGATGAATGGAAAGCTGCGTTAAAACGCGTGAGGGACTTTTTGAATGGTTAGTGATGCCTTTTGGGTTGTCAAATGCCCCAAGTACATTCGTGCGTGTCATGAATCGGGCCTTACGTCCGTTGATTGGCTTTGTGTTGTCGTTTATTTCGATGACATCCTCGTCTACAAAGCAAGTCCGTTTGAGATCATCTTGGCCGTCTTCGCTCGGTTTTGTAGATTCTTAAGTCGAGAAAAATTTTATGCTTCACCCACCAAGTGTTCATTTCTTGCGATTCGGTTTATTTTTAGGGTATCAAATTTCGGCTAATGGCATCGGTGTTGACAGCCGAAAGTGGCGGCGGTGCGAGGCTTGGCCAACGCCTAATTGATAACGAAGCTCGAAGTTTTCGTGGCCTTACGTTGTTTTATAGGAGATTTATTCCTCACTTGACACCATAATGGCACCGATCACCGACACAATGCATGGAAAATCATTTACTTGGACTCCGGTGCGGATCTTTGCCTTTCATAATATAAAAAACCAACTTACATCAGCCTCGATTCTAATATTGCCAAATTTTGGAGCCTTTCGAATTGCATTGTGACGCTTCCAAAGTCGGGATTCGGGCGATCTTAAGTCGCGGGACGTCCGATGCTATTTCGGTGAGAAAATTACTGGTGCACGCTCTCGATATTCCACCTATGACCTTGAATTTTATTCGGTTGTGCGGGCGGTGCGTCATCAAGGCGTCATTACTTATTTCATCGTGAGTTTGTACTCTTCACGATCACGAAGCACTCAAATACCTCTCGCCAAGATTATTTGTCGAACGACATGCCAAATGGGTTGCTTACTTACAACAGGTTTACATTTGTAATCAAACATCGATCGGGGAGTAACTAATCGTGTTGCGAGATGCCTTGAGTCGTCGGCGAACTCTTTTGTGTGACATGCGAATTGAGGTGCGGGCTTTGACACACTTCGAGACTTATACACTTCGATCCTTTTTTCGTAAATTGTGTCTCGTCTTGAGAATGGTGGCTGCTACGATTTTGCCATCCACGACGGTTTTCTCTTGAGGGTAATCAATTATGTGTACCGACTTGCGGCTTGCGTTTTCGATTAATTTCGAATTGCATTCAACTGGGCACGTGGGTCGTGATCGTACTATGCATCTGGTGCGGCAACGTTTCTTTTGGCCTTAACTTTACGTCGAGATGTCACTCGCTTTGTTTCACGTTGCCGTACATGCCGATTATCTAAAGGCTCGGCTACGAATCTTTGGTTTGTACCGTCCGCTACCTGTACCTTCTCAACCTTGGGCTGCTGTGAGCATGGATTTTGTCTTAGGCTTGCCGAGGACACAACGAGGCTATGACTCAATTTTTGTCGTGGTTGATCGTTTTTCAAAAATGGTCCACTTCATTCCGTGTAAACGTACAATGAATCTTTGTGCGCGTGGCTCGGCTTTTTTCTTTCGTGAAATTTATCGTCTTCATGGTCTTCCACTTATCTATTGTTTGAGATAGTGACATCCGATTCTTGAGTCATTTTTGGCGATCATTGTGGCGCGTACGGCGAATACCAAGCTTAATTTCGGCGGTGCTTATCATCCACAAAACGGATGGTCAAACCGAAGTGGTGAATCGTTCTTTGGGGAATATCTTACGATGTTTGGTGGGTGATAATGTGAAGTCTTGGGATTCCAAGCTCGGCCAAGCAGAATTTGCTCACAATTCACAGTTAACAAGAGCACGACACTGTGTCCATTTAATGTAGTATACGGTTTTGTACCAAGGGGACTGTGGATCTCAAAATCTTTGCCGCCGACACACTGCAGATAACCACCAAGCTTCGACTTCATTACTAATCTGCAGAAAATTCATGCGGATACTCGGGCTCGCATTTTGGATGCCAACACTCGTTATAAAGGCTGCTGCAGATACCATCGTCGTGATGTTCAATTCGAAGTTGGAGATTTAGTATGGGCGTGTTGACTCAAGGACAGTATCCAAAGACATGCCAAGTTTAATAAGCTTTCGTCTCGCAAGATTGGCCCGGTGGAAATAATTGAAAAGATCAATCCTAATGCATATCGCCTTCGCCCAGAAGCCGTACAACGCGCACGTCGGATGTTTTCAATGTCAAACATTTAGTGCCTTACTTTGGAGAAAACTCTTACGGAGATGAAGGCGACTCCAGATTCGAGGACGAATCGCCTCGACGTGGGGAAGAATGATGGAGATGAAGCTGCATAGCTTTCATGGTTATATGTCACTTTTAATAATTATTTTCTTTTAATAATGTTTCCATTATCTTCTAGCATTTGGTAATCCCTCCAACCTACTGAAAGGTCATTCATTGCTCCTGATACTTGTTCAAGTACCATGAATATCAGTTGAAGAGGTTTATTTTATCTAGTTTAAATAGAGAGAAGGTTTGTATTGTTAAGGGAGAGATGTTTATGAAATAAATTTTACAGAACAAGAGTTCTTGTTTCAGCACTTTACCGGGTATTCTTTGAATCAACGGAATTGTGTTGCTTTCTTTTCATTGTATCGTAGGTGTTTTGTTGGTGACGTATACGCTACGCTGCGTCAAAAGTCCAAGTTTGCGGCAACGTCACCTGGCTTCACAAGCAGTAACTTTTATGAAATATATATGGTTTAAACACTTGATACTTGTATTCTTTTGCAGCATCTTACCCAAACACAGAAAAGAGAGAGAGAGAGAAAGAGAGAGAGAGAGAGAGAGAGAGAGAGAGAGAGAGAGAGAGAAAATAGACTGAAAATCACATTATGGAAGGATAATTAACATTAATCTAAGTAGGATCAAAAGGATGGCAATCCGATAAAAGAAGCGGACAGAGGTTCTGAATACACCGATGTTCATGTATGTTACCATAACATATCAAGATTGAGTGTTCTTTACTTATTTACTGGAGCACTGAAAGACTTCTTCGTGAGTTTTACTTGAAACACATGACATATCAAGAAAAACTTGAACCCTTTTTCACCCTGCTTGGGCAGATTTCTTGATCATGACTTATTTCTTTATTTTTTATTTTTGTTAGTTTTTTCCCTTGAATTAGATTTTAGATTTTTCACTCCTGAATATTTTCTTAAAAGCAGGCACAAAATTCTTTAAGCAACACCATAGTCAACTATGCTATACTTAGGTTTAAAATATTCTTCACCTCACAAGTGCACACACCTTTTCACCTTTTCCTTCTTTTCACAATTTTTAGGTACTATAATATACTTAGGTTTAAGCAACACCATAGTCAACTATGCTATACTTGCTTTAAAATATTCTTCACCTCACAAGTGAGTAGGAGAGAGAAAGTGGGGTAGGGAATAGTTAGTGGATAGTTGTTATGAGTATGATATGTGGGGCCCATTGAATAAAGAAGTATTAAACACTTTCCTTTTTGGGCTTTTGAAGTTTAAAATGGGACACCCCTTTGGGAAATAAGTTTAAATCGGGATAGAGGGAGCAAGTAGGATAAAGCATGAGTCTGAGACACCTGAACAACAACAACAACAACAACAAAGCCTTAGTCCCAAAATAATTTGGGGTCGGCTAACATGAATCCTCATATGTTATCGTGAAAAAAAAATAAATAAATAAATAAATAAATAAAAAATTAAATTAAATTAAATTAAAAAAATTAAAAAAAAAAAAAAAAAAATCAACCCCCCACATGGATTTTTGCCCTCCACTCCGGCCTCTTCAACACCATACTTTCATCCACTCCAAGTAAATTCATATCATTTTAGGACAGAGGTTCAACTACTTTATTCCAAACATCCATCTCGTGACTAATTAATATGAATTCAGCTGAAATTAATCAAGCACTTAATTTTGGGACAGAGGTTCAACTACTTTACTCCAAACATCCATCTCGTGACTAAGTAGTGAAAGCTCTCTTCTATATCATTTATACTAACTGCAACCTATTCATCAGTAGAGACTCTTAAGAAAGTGACCAATAAAGTAGGCTTGATCATCCAGACAAACAGATTGATATAGATAACAATTTGAAATTCCCATAGATATAACATTTGAAATTCCCATTCTCAAGAGTTTTGTTATCCCTCGTCTAGCTATCAAGTTCATTTCTATCAGATTTATCCTTATCCTCATCACTACTTAGTGCATTTCGTTATCTTCCTAATTAAAATCTGCATGTCACTTATCCTACAGAGAATCTGCCTAAAGGTTCAGAATATAAATCAATAACTGAATAATGACCAAGTGAGTGTAGAGCTTCGTGGAACTTTAAGTCCCTTAAAAGCTCATATGGCTTCCTTTACGGCCCTATCTATCCTACCATGTATCTCCTTCCAAATAAATATCTTATTAGTCAGTGCCATTGGTTGCTGTATTTGTGTCTATTACAATCCAATCGTCCCTTACCAACCAATCTTCACACAAGAGAATCATCAATATAAATGAACAGTATGTTTTCTGATCCATCTACTGGGGTGTTAAGTAAAATATTCTATGACGCAGACATTTGTTTGGCACCGGGTGGAAGTAAAGTACGTTGAAGCATAAACAGGAGTTGTTGGATAAGTGATGTTTGCCTATTTTTATGCAAAGGAGAAAGCTATAGCTAAACAAGAAAACTAAAAATATATAGAATCCAATTCAAATTTGCAAACAGATTTAATGATTGATCCACTTATAAAGTGTCTATCATCTTTAGTCGATTAAAGCTCGTACAATTGATGATTTTCAGAAAAGGCATAAAGTAAGCAGCCCAAAAATCTGCCATAACAGCTACTCCTAGTACGGTAATTTTCTCTTAATCGATAATTCTTTACGCTACCCTATCAAATAAAATAAATGCAAATTTTAAAGCACAGACATATATCATCATTAAATGAATCTGTACTAAACAGAAGCTACACTCAACCACATGGAATAAAGTGGAATGAGAGGCTGAAGGATCCTCTCAGTTGCTAGCTCTGATACATTTCCTCAATTCTGATTGTGAAAGTGATGTTATGCACCACAAATCGTTCTTCTATTGATTCGACAACAATTGATCTTGTGACAACTAGCACTTTTTATTGTGAGTATCTTCTGCTGCAGCCTCATTGGCTAGCCCCTGATACCTCTTTTACCATCATCAATAGCATCAAAACACAATTTTCTTCCCAAATGAGCAGTGTTCCAACTCATACAAATGATAATGTCAATATCTAAATGAAGAATTATTATTCAAATGATATACTCGGATCTCATTTCAAATTACACCAAATGGTCCATGGACGGGAATTAAAGAAAAAAGTGTATAATATTGGTAGTGGGGTAGGTATTGTTAGTATGAAAAGAGGGGTAGCAATTTTGAGTGGGGTAGTTGTTGTGAGAATGACAAGTGGGCCCCATTGAATAAAAAATGTATTATAAAATGACTATTTTGGGTAAGTGTAATTTCAAATGGGACGGGGGAAGTATACTCTTTAGACTCACATGAGTATCTAAGACGCTCACAGCTTTACTAAGGAGCATTGCCAGCAACACTTCCAAGGCATTGTTATAGTGACACTACTATGTATCTACGTGACACTACCACATATTAAAAGTGACCCTCATCAGTGAAAGATAATACTAAGTTGAAAACTTAAACTTGGTGTTGCAGCTATGTAATCTTCTACGGAGCATATATCCTACTACAACATTCTCAATTGGCAAACTCTTCTTGAACAAACAAACGGAAGAATATACAAAGCATAAAGCAACTTGCTTATCACATCCATCTGGATTTTTTTTTCAACAATGTTTTCACTTTTTTGGTTGGGAACTTCAAAATTCAAATAAAGAGTCAGCAACATGAAAAAAATCCAAAGAAATAAATATCCTGACAACATAACAGAAAAAGCATCTGATATCACAAGAAAAAAAAAGGCAAAGCACAATTGTGTACACTCACCGACGAAGAGTCAGTGCTAGGCGGGAAATTTGAAGAGTAGCACATGAGACGAGAGAGCTACCTATGCTGCAAAACAAGAAAACCCTTTAGAAAAATTCATAATCCTACTATGAACTTGTATAACATATCTTTTTAGAAGACAGAAAATAAATCAATCACAAAACACAACGATATATGTGGTTCACCAAATTGGCTACGTCCACGGGCAGAGAGCAAGAATATTATTATCCGGCAATCACCGAATACAATATGTGATCTAATTCACGAATTCTTGGTCACAAGAATTCACAACTGTGCAAACCCTAGATCTAGAGAAACAGACGAGCAAGAAAACCCTTGAAACACCTAGAATTATTGATCTCTATCACACTAGGAATTACATACATAAAACTGCTAGGGAATAGGGTATTATATTGCATATTCATAACCCTACAGGGTTTTCTAACCCCGCACAAAATTTGTCGTTGATCAGGCCCAAAACGGGCTAGGGCGCGACCGCCCCACCTAGGGAGCGCGATCGCCCCGTTCACCTAGGGGCTTGGGCGCGATCGCCCCTTAATACGCGCGATCACCCAGTTTGTCCAGAAACTTGGCGCGGTTGCTCCTAGCAGCAGCGCGCGGTCGCCCCCTTTTGGACTGTCACCCGAATTCCAAATTTGTTTGTCCAATCCCCTAATTTGTTCCTATGTTAGATGTCATCAAACCCAACAAATCTCTCCCTTGACATCTAATCTCCCGATCAACAAAACCAGAACTCTCCCCCTGCCTCAAATGTGTTACGCCAAAACCAAACTTGTCCTCCGGACAACCTAAATGTGCACCAAAATTTTGCCCCTACAAGCAAACATACGTGTCTAGACACCCAAATTGTGCTTCGCCGAGCATAACAATGAGTCTTCAAAGACACCCAAATGTATCCCCCTAAACACCCAAACGGTGCTTCAGCGAGCATACCAATGTGTCTTCCAAGACATCCAAATGTGTCACTGCAGCAGTAGGTACTCAAAATTGCCCAAACTGACAATTAGGCAAATCCAGTCGACATTGGATCTCGCCAACCCAAACAGATGAAGCGGCCATATCAGTGGAATCCCAAACAGTACGTACATTTTTTTCGATTCCTTCCTCGCTTCCCAATTGTGTGTGTTGACTTACTAACCGTGACTTGCCCAGTTCAACTCCACCTTGAGTAACTTGCTGCTGCACCTGTTTGTCAACCACCCCACACGAAGCCATGCAATATGCTTCCTTCATATGTGTCTCTATCATACCCTCTGTTATACGATGCTCGACACCCGACCCCAAAAACGTGGAACCTTTTAGGACGTACAAGGAACCTTGTTTTACCCCTTACAGAATTACATTTGAACCCTGCAGACATTTACTGCTGTACCTTCAACTTTGAAACTGTATCTCACCTTGTCTAGCCGACTAAGTGATATCAGATTATTCGTTAATTCAGGAACATGCCTAACCTTGTTCAACGTGCAAAACTTAACACCCGAAATTCGCACCCGGATGGAACCCATGTCAACTACCTTGCAGACATAACCATTAGCAATATAAATATCACCCCCTTCCATCTACTCGTACGTTGCAAAGCATTCTCTGCGCGAACACATGTGATAAGAAGCACCAGAATCAAGAATCCATTTATCTTTCATACCTTTATCTTCTTCGGTTACTAAAGTATAGTCCTCCTCACCGTCATCTGTTATAGCTACAGTTGACCCAAATTCCCTCTTATTCAACCTGGGACATTCACGTTTCAAATCCCCCTTTTCCTTGCAATAACTGCACCAGGTCCTGGACCCCCTTTTTAAATAACCCTTGTTTCTTCTACCTTGGCCCCTACTGCCTTTTGCAACCAGCTGACTGAGATTCTGTAAATATATCGCTCGCCTTGCGGCGCAGATATCTAGTTTTGAGATTATTTTTAACCTCTTCCAAAGTAACCGTATCTTTACCATTAATGCAGGAATCCATAAATCTCTCGTATCACAGTGGTAAGAAGACTAACAACATAAAAGCAACATCCTCATCTTCAACCTTAACATCAATATTACACAATTCAAGTATTAAAGATGTAAACCGATCTATGTGATCCTTAATGGGCGTATCTTCCATTTATCTTTCATACCTTTGTCTTCTCGGTTACTAAAGTATAGTCCTCCTCACCGTCATCTGTTATAGCTGCAGTTGACCCAAATTTTCTCCTATTCAACCTTAGACATTCACATTTCCAATGCCCCTTTTCCTTGCAATAACTGCACTAGGTCCTGGACCCCTTTTTAAATAACCCTTGTTTCTTCTACCTTGGCCCCTACTGCCTTTTGCAAAATATACCGCTCGCCTTGCGGCGCAGATCTCTGATTTTGAGATTATTTTTAACCTCTTCCAAAGTAACCGCATCTTTACCATTAATGCAGGAATCCACAAATCTCTCGTATCACAGTAGTAAGAAGACTAACAACATAAAAGCAGCATCCTCATCTTCAACCTTAACATCAATATTACACAATTCAAGTATTAAAGATGTAAACCGATCTATGTGATCCCTAATGGGCGTATCTTCCATCATTCAGAGAGAATACAACTTCTGCTTCAGGTACATCTTGTTGGTCAATGTTCGTGTCAGATACATATCTTCCAACGCAATCTACAGAGCACCTCCGGAATCAGTATCTGCAATATCTGCCAGAACATCATCATCTACACACCTGATGATTTTATAGTGGGTCCTCTCATCTAACGCGATCAGATCTGCTGCTCCTTCTCAGTTGCCTTCCCGAACCTTTGTTGTTGCAGCCGCTACAGCACCTGTGGAACCTGCTACCGCTTTGCCTTTTGAACCCTGATTGCAACAACCATCGTAGCCCACAAACCCTTATCTCTCAACAAGGCCTTCATCTTGATTTGCGAAAGAGAAAAAATATTCTTCCCATTAAACTTGTCAACCGGTGATTCGATTCTTGATTCCATCTTCTTCTGCAGCGGAAAACCCCTTTACCTTTATCAACGCGATCGGCTCTGTTACCAATTTGTTATAGCAGATCTATTTAGAATACAAAAAATAAATCAATCACACAATACAACGATATACGTGATTTACCAAATCGGCTACGTCCACGGGCAGAGGGCAAGAATATTATTATCAACTGACAATCACCGAATACAATCTCTAATCTAATGCACGAATTCTTGGTCAAAAGAATTCACAACGGTGCAAACCCTAGATCTAGAGAAATAGATAAGCAAAAAAACTCTTGAAACACCTATAATTATTGATCTTTATCACACCAGTAATTACATACATAAAACTGCTAGGGGATAGAGTATATATTGCCTATTCCTAAATTTGCAGGGTTTTTTAAACCTGCACAAAATCTGCCGCTGATCAGGCCCAAAACGGGTTAGGGCGCGACCGCCCCATCTAGGGAGCGTGATCGCCCTGTTTGTATAAGGGCTTAGGCGCGATCGCCCCTTCATGCGCGCGATCGCCCAGTTTGTCCAGAAACTTGGTGCGGTCGCTCCCAGCAGCAGCGCGCAGTCGCTCCCTGCAGCGCGCGATCGCCCCCTTTTGGTCTGTGAATTTCGAATCTGTTTACAACGCCAATGTAACAAAAGTACTAATTCCAACCAGCTAAGAACAAAACTATGCTACATAATTAAGAGTATAAAATAAATTAATAAACCCTACATCCCATTATAATCGTCATGTTTTCATTTTTTTTACCCATCCTAAATAAGTGTCGTCTTTCTAAATAAGTTTTAGCGCAATTTTACAAAAGTACAAGCAATGTACAAACGAATAAAGCACAATTTTTTTTTTAAAAAAAAAAGATTGACCGAGCAACTACAAAAGCTTGTTTGGCAAAGAAATATCAAATCACTTAAAAATTAAGAATGTATTAAAAATTGCTATTAATTTTAAGCTGAGTATGGGAGTCTTAAAAATAGATTTTAACAATGTAAGAGGGGAACAATGAAGAAAAAGGGAATGAGTTCGAATCCATTTATCAACATATTTGATTTATTTATATTTTGTTATACCTAAAACTTCTTTTGTCGAAATACTTCTTTATAAATGATAATTTATTTATTTTATAATTTTCAAGCTATTGAAATATTATATTTATTATTATTAAGAAATAGGACTATTTATTTTAGAAGATATGAAAACAAGTACAAGTGAGAAGAAAATAATTCAAACAATTTTTTGAGTGTTAGTTGAAATTTTAATTAAATTAAGATATATAATCAATTGTCATTATCAACAAACTTAAACTCTTATAATTCAGCAATTTAATGATTTCAGCTCTACTTTTTCGGAGCTTAATTTTAAGTTTTACCAAACAGACCTAAGACTGGGACCAGGGATTATATAAAAGGTTGTGCAATAATTCAAATTGAAACACACAAAATCGACTCAACTATTGAAAAATGCAGCCAGTAAATACAAGTAACCGATCCTGAGAATGAACAGTAGTTCAAATCAAAATCATGAAGCTAACGCACTCAATGGGGAACAAATAATGCATTATTAGAAGGAAAAAAAATTGAAAATTGCGTATGAAAAATTGTAGCTCAATCAATGATTTTGAGAAATAGAAAGCGAGATTGAATGATTCCAATACATACAAACAAACAAACAAACACTAAAGAGTAGCTAGGTCAAAACTGAAGGACGAGGGTTCGTACCAGATGGAGGATGTTGTTGGAGAAACGCAAAATTGGCGGGTGAAATGAAATGATGTCATTAAATGTTTCCACAAACCAACTATAAACCAGTTTGATGGTTTCTACAAATCTGCATTCATTTTCTTTTTAGCAAAACTCAAGGAAAAAATATGTTTTAACTGTTTTTTTTTTTTTTTTTTTTTGTGTTTTGTAAATAATTAGAATTTCTTTTAAAACGTGTGATTATAGTGTTATAAATAACATAACTTCTTTTAAATTTGTGTGATTATAGTGTTATAAATAACATAACTTCTTTTAAATTTGTGTGGTTACTGGCATCTATAGTATAAAGAGTTGGTTTTGGGAGAAACTAGTTTCTCCCAAACATTATAAAAAGTCTTGTTTTGTTTTAAAAACCGGTTCTTAATGAACCAAACTAGTAAAGCCTAAAAAAAACCGGTTCTTGAGTTGGTTTATTAGATTAAAACCTGGAAAAAACACACACCTCACGCACGCTCCTCATCCTTCCGCCATCTCTCCCTCTCTCTTTCTAGCTGCTGCAGCGGATCTCTCTTCTTCACCAAATTACCCAACGTGATTCACTTTTTTGATGAAAGGATTGCAGAAGGAAGCTTCAAACAACAATTGAAAAGGTTTGAATCTATACAATTTTGTTCATCTAATTGAAATTATTCAATTGAAATTGATTTAATTGAATTGTTCTTCTCTTTATAGATGATGGAGATGGAGATGGCGATAGTGGATAACGACAATGAAAATCAATTTGAAGAGATTGAAAACGAAAACGACAATGAAGATCAATTTGAAGAGATTGCAATTGAATCCGCAATGCAACTAGGTTGTTTACCAACTCATCTTCTCTACTAAAATAACTAGTTTATTAACCAAAACTGATTCAAATGAGGTGTTTTATTTCTGAATTTTGGTTTTACGTTTATTATAATTTGATGTTTTAGTATGGTAACTTTGTATTTTAGTATTGAAACTTGTGGTTTTAGTCTACGAACTTTATGTTTTATTAGTGCAATATGGTGTTTAATCAAGTTATCTTTGAAACTTGATGTTTTATACTATGAAACAAAATATTTTAGTTTAGTTATTTGGTATTTTAGTAGTGAAACTTGATGTTTTATTCTACGAACTTTGTGTTTTATTAGTGCAATCTGGTATTTTAGTTTAGTTTCTTGGTATTTAGTAGTAAGACTTGATGTTTTATTCCATGAACTTGGTGTTTTATTAGTGCAATCTGGTGTTTTATTCTATGGAAACTTAATATTTTAGTTTAGTAACTTGGTTTTTGATTAATGAAACTTGATATTTTATCCTAAAAACTTGGTGTTTTATTAATGCAATCTGTTGTTTAATCAGGTTATTATGTATTAATTTTTTGACAGATCGTTCCTAATGGTGTGAATGTTCTTTGGTTCTTTGATGTCCATAAAAGCAAAGACATGGGAAGAATTGTATATCATCTACAAAAAACATGCTAATGCATTAGGGTTTACGACAAAACTTTCAACTGTAAGTATGTCCAAGAAATATGGGAAACCACTACAAAGATATTTTAAATGTTCCTGTGAAGGAACATTGAAACCAAGAGTATCTGCAGCTGAACGTCCTGTTGCGATTGATGGTATCTTCATTCCATCTCCATTACAACTATTGGATGATAAACCAAAAAAAGAAAGAAAGAAAAGAAAATGTGTAGTGAAAAGAACGAGGTTGTAAAGCTTTGATGAGGGTGAAATTGCTCCCAAAGGAAGATTTATATGAGGTTGTACGCCATGTTATAGAACACAACCATGAGATGACGAGGACACAATGGAACCATTTAAAGCGTAACGAAAGGAATATATCGTAGGCAAATGGTCTAGTGATTGAACAAATGGAAGAAGGCTGGTATAAGGCCAATCGATGGATTTAATGTTACGGCTAAAGCAAAGAAAGGTGGGAAGAGCATTTAGGCCATACTAGGATGGATCATATCAATTTTGTGCAGCGATTACGATCGGAAAAGATTGACGGTGGTGATGCTCAAACCGTTGTAGACAGACTTAGTGAGCTAGAGGAAGAAGATCCAAGGTTTTATTATAAAATACATCTTGGAGATGATGGTAGATTATGCGCAATATTACGGGAGGGACCCAATGATGAGAGAGGACTATGAATTGTTCGGGGATGTTGTTATTTTTGACACAACATATGACACCAATAAGTATGGTCTAATTTGTGCCCCTATAGTTGGTGTGAACAACCATTGGAACACCGTTATGTTTGGTTGTGCATTCTTGAATAATGAAAAGGCAGAAACATTTGCGTGGCTTCTTAAAGAATTTCGAAAGTCCATGGGAGGAAAAGAACCGAAGACAATTTTCTACCGATCAAGACTCTGCGATGTCGAAAGCGATTGAAGAGGTATGTAGAACTTAAAATATGTTAGTCTATAAAATACCAAGTTTAACCATATAAATACAAAGTTATTAATATAAAGCAACAAGTTATCTAGTAGAAAGTTTTTCAATTAGAAAATGTATGTTTCTTAAAAACTATATATGTAGTAGCAAGGTTGGCTATAAAAAATTGCGGTTTGGGTGTTTCAATTGCTAGTTTGGCTTTATATATTTCATGCCTCACATATTTTTCTTTACTAAATAGGTGTTTGAGGGAAGAACGAGACATAGGCTTTGCTTGTGGCACATTTTACAAAATGCAAGTAGCCACTTTGGAAAACTCAAGAAGGATGAAGAATTCAAGGATGAATTTGATCACCGTCTTAGAGGTTGTGTTAATGAGGCCGAGTTTGAACATTGTTGGCATTCAATGATCGACAAATATAATCTTGGAGAAGAAAAATGGTTTAAGCGTCTATATGAGATTCGAGATAAGTGGTGCACCGCATTAAGCAAAGATTTCTTTTCTGCGGCATTTTGTCATCTCAAAGAAGTGAAAGCACTAACCATGCAATTTGTTTGAGCAAATGTAAGTACCTCACTAACAAAGTTCTTTGAGATATTTAACGAGACCGTGAAACGTTGGAGGAGTACGGAACAACCGAAGGAGTTTAATTGCACTTTCTCGTCCCAAAAACCGATTTGAATGGTGGTATTATCGATTAAATGCGGTTGAAGTTTACACTTTGGAGATATTCGTGTTTGTTCCTTATAATATTGAGTTTATATATTAAAACATCAAGTTTACATATTAAAGCATCAAGTTGAATGTTAAAACAAGCAGCTTTTACTTAAAAGCGTGTATTTTTCAAGTTAATCTGTTTCTTGATTCTATCAAAGCTTGTTGTTTTAGTTCATTTTCTTGGTGTTTTATAAGTGAAATTTGGTGTTTTACTTAGAAGCACAATAAAAATGACTTTGTTTTTAATTTTTTTCCAGGTTTTTTCAAGAAGAAGTAAAGGCTGCATTTGCAACAACTTATAGTATTTGTTTCTCTTTCGATGACAATAATAAATTGTACGAGATTGCTTTCATGAAGATCATCCCGAAAGAAAAGAAACAGTAAGTTACATGAATGATAATGGAGTGGTAAGAGTGAATTGTAGCCGCAATGACTTCAAGTGAGGTTGGATGGCTTTGCTTTCATTGCATTAAAGCTTTGAATCTGTCAAACATCAAAAGGATTCCTGATATTTACATTGAAAAGAGGTGGACCAAAAAGGTAAAAAATGATGCATGGAATAGAACATACAGAGGGAATGAAGTTACAACAACATCTGGGCAAAATGACTTTATTCCTTGGAGACAACAAATGGCAAGAAAGTATTATGATTTGATGTTGACATGCCATGAAAACATTCTTTGCAAGAAGGATACTAGAAGATGGATTCAACGAGACTATCTCCAAGTTCAAGAAATATTATCTACAAACTTGGAAGATACTGCAACAAGTGCAACGAATAGTGCTACTGAAAATTCTTCTAGAAGTGCACCCGCTGTAATTGATCCGGTTCGTGCCATTACAAAAGGGAGGAAAAAAAAGCCAAAGACAAAATTTGAACGGAAGAAGCCAATTGATGATGAGTTTGGCTCAAAAACACCAAATCAACACTTAATCTAAAACCTATTGTTGATTGCTGCTCAGATTGAAATACAATCTGATTTGGTATAACTTGGTATTTTTGTAGTGAAACTTGATGTTTTATTCCATAAACTTGGTATTTTTGTAGTGAGACTTGATGTTTTATTCCATAAACTTGGTATTTTTGTAATGAAATACAATCTCATTTACTTGATGTTTTATAAGATAAACTTGATAATCAAGTTATGCTGATACTTGAGGTTTTATTCTGTGAACTTAATGTTTTAGTTCATTTACTTGGTGTTTTAGAATTAAAACATGATGTTTTGGTTCTAAAACATGATGTTTTAGCAGTGCATTTTTGTTTTTAAAATAACAAGTTTGTTTGTCAGAATAACAAGTTAATAACTTAAAACATTAAGTTTGAACTCAAAAACAACACAAACTGTAACTTCAAATCAGAAACAAGAAAGTTTAGATATTACTACTTCAACTCAGCAAGTTAAGATATTACTACTTAAACTCAGGAAGTTCCAACTTTCTCAAAAAGTGAAAATATCAATATGTCACTAACTAGCAGCAGTTCTAGACCTAGTTTGTCTAACATATGTTTTAGGAGCAGCATCTTTTTTCCTTTTCTTCTCGTTGGCATTGCTAACATCAACCTTGTCAACATGATCATGTTTAATTGCCGAGAATTCTTCAACTTTCTTCAACAAAAACTCCCTTTTCATGTTTATATCGCTGAGTAACAACGTTGCAAGAGCTTCTGCACGAAGAGGTGTCCTCTCCAAATCCTAAAAAAAAATAATAAAAAAAAATCAGCCAATACATCTTTAATCAAATACTAATATTCAAAAAGATATAAATAACATTTAAATTTACCTTGCACAACTCAGGACATTTATACAATGCTCCTTGAAAATCTTTCATCTCCCACATGATGTAAATACCACAATCATGGTTACTCATGTTTGGTCCAAGCACCCAATCAAATTTCATATATTCAAATTCATAATCCATGACCTCCTCCCACTTCAAGTGACCAAAGTCTTTCAACAATGTACTTAATTCTTGACACTATAAAAACAAGACAAAAAAAAAGAAAGAAAGAAAACAAAGTTAAAAATCCAAGTCTGTATATGAAAATTGTCCAGATATACTCATTTCGTGCACCGAAGAACTAGACTTACCAAAATCTTAGCAAAGAGGATTCGTTCGGTCTTTTTATGATTGTTCATATGCAAATTGTCCAGATATTGACACTTTTTTGTGCCGCATTCACAACGTACATTGTGTAATGCCCAGAATTACCAATTGGAAAAAAGAACTGCAAAAAAAAAAAAAAATTAGAAAATTCTGAGTATAAAATTTGATAAATAGAGCTAATAAAATATATAAAAATTTAAAATCAAAATATAAAGAGTACCAATTTGGCTTCTCTAAGATTCTTCATCTTATGACTCAATATTTGCTTGTTAAAAGATGCTTGCATTGCTTCACGGAATGATTTGGCTTTCTCAGGTATATTTTTATAAACCATATCAACCCAATGTAACTGCATATAAAACATCAAAGTTTGAAATGTGCATATACTATAATTCAGAAATAAAACACCAAGTTAAAGAACTAGCAGCAAATTTTTGTAACAAAAAATAGATATAAAACATCAAGTTCATATAATGATAAACTTGATGTTTGCTTTATTTATTCTCTTCTACTTTCTTATATTTCCAAGATTTCTTGACTCAGAACCATCCCTCTCATTTGAGCTTTTGGACCTTCTTCCTGCAGGTGCAAAATACGAATTGCCAAAGTATGTGTTGAGTGAGCCAATTAATATGATCCGGGAGACTTGAAAACTAAGAGAATGAGCAGCTACAGTGGTAAAATGCGTTTCCTAAAGACTGTAAAAATCATGTAAATTCAGTCTCATTGTCTTTCCGCACCTGTTTTTCGTCACAGATTATTGAGGTGAGTTAACAAACAACTGCTGAATCTTGTGGATATTTCTGGATAATTCTGACTTGACGCGAACATGTAGCATAATACTATTGTATTAATTGTTGCATATTAGTGGTTGTGTGTGTGGGGGGGGGATCTGTGCTTGATCAGGTGTTGTTATGTGCACACAAGATTCTGTGCTGCTTCAAAATGAATGTTAAATAGGACAAACATTTTGGGATGGAAGGAGTATTATTTATTTTCATATCTAGTTGCAGGAACAAATCCTGCAAAAATTTGCTGAATTATAAAACACCAAGTTAAGGAACAAAAAAGTTAATGATTTGGCTTTTCTCGTGTATATTCTTGAACTAGTAACATAAACACAAATTTCAAAGGACCAAAGAAGATATAAAACATCAAGTTCATATAATGAAACCACAAGTTTCACAAATAAAACACCAAGTTAAAGAACTAAAACATTAAGTTTCATAAAATAAAATTAAATTGAACTTACCGTACAACTACTGCAATCAAAGATAAACTTTGACATTGTTCCGGACTTCAATGTTAATACATTCATCAGAACTGCCCAACAATCAATAATACTGATACTTATGTCCATTCCTTCTTGTAAACTTTGTAAGTCATCATTGAAAACTACTTTATTTTCTCCATACACACAATATCCACCTCTACAAAAAAGAGTGAGATAACAGTATTAAAAAAACAAGTTTATATGTTAAAACTCCAAGTTTACACATCCAAACATCAAGTTTGAAAATTTAGCTAAAAAGAACAAAAAGAAGGATGTTTACCCATGATCGATTTTGCAAAATATTCTGAAAACAGTAGTCAACAACTTGTTTTCTCAAAAAGCTTCATTGGCATGATCAAAGACTTAAGCTTTTGCATAAACCTTGAGCTCAAAACAAGATCAACATTCTCTTCACCACAAGTTATTGTGCACCCTAGCCCACCACCTTCATCATCAGTCTCCACAATGAAGCTTTTGAGACTACTAATCACATTATTTAAATTCTCTTCTTCATCTTCGCATCGGCCTCCACAATTGGGGACAAACGTCCAATGTTCCCCTGATCATCAATAGCACGAAGAATAACAGAATCCGATATCTCATTGGAATCAGTATTTAGATTCTCTTGTTGATGACCACCATGACCACCATCATCATCCAAATTGCCACTGCTTGTATTCCTTATGTCATTCTCATGACCACCATCATCAGAATCACTTAAAAGATCAAATGAAGGACCATTTTTCAACTTTTCCATCCATTTAGCCCTCTTCATCAAATCTGAAGTTATAGAATCCACCAACTCAAAAAACCAGGAGCATTATAATATTCTTGACTGTCCCTAGCTTCCTCGCACCTAGATCCCGTATTCTCAGTAGTTTCCTTCTCCTTCCCTTTATCATTCTTTTCTTTTTCCGCTTTTTGAAGTCTCTCCATAAGACCATGAGTTACCAATTCCATGTCTCTCTTGAATATAACAATAGCCTCTTTAGAAGGCTACAAACAATGATATTCACAAAAGAAACAGGTTAAAAGACCAAGTCTTTATATGAAAATATCAAGTTTGGATATGAAAATGATAAGTTTGCAGATAAAAAATATCAAGGTTGGATGTGAAAATACATTAAACTGGATATTGGTAAACCTCCAGATTGCACTAACAAAATACCAAGTTTATGGAATAAAACATTAAGTTTCACTACAAAAATACCAAGTTACACCAAATCAGATTGCACTAACAAAACACCAAGTTCATAAAATAAAACATCAAGTTTATCTTTTTAAACACCAATTAAATGAACTAAAACATTAAGTTCATAGAAATAAACCTCAAGTATCAGCATAACTTCATTAAACTCCATATTGCACTAATTATGAAATAAAACATTAAGTTTCACTACAAAAATATCAAGTTACACCAAATCAGATTGCATTAACAAAACAACAAGTTCATATAATAAAACATCAAGTTTATCTTATATAATACCAAGTAAATGAACTAAAACAATAAGTTTAAGTTACTACATGAAAACACCATGTTTTTATATGAAAACAACAAGTTTGTATATGAAAACACAAAGAAAGCTTGCTATTGATAAACAGGAGAACTTACTTCAAGAGCCAATGCTAGTATATCTTTGTTCGTTTGAATTCCTTCTGGAATTCGATACTTGACAATCCTTTCATCTTCTCTAATCTCTTCTCTAATCTCTTCTCTAATTTCTTCAAAGTTGAGTATTTTCACCATCTTCAATCATAAATTCAACATCATCTTCATCATTACTGATAGGATAAGAATCTTTAGATCTTTGAATTTTTCCATACAACTTTTTCTTCGATTCATCCGTCCCTCTTTTTTTTAGATTTTCCACAGTCCAATGCTGAATCAAAGGCCTTTGATTTGGTAGCCTGACACCTTGAAAAGGGTATCTCAGTGCAAGTATGCTATCAATAACAATAGCATGCAACCACCGCAACCCTGACTATTGATTCCAGCCTTCTTATACTTTTCAATACCTTTGACCAATTTCTTCAAGACAAAACCACACCAATCATAATTTCGATATTATCCACATTTTCAAGCATAGTTAACAATGACAAATCAATATGCTTGGAAATTTTTGGTGCCAAAAGATGACCAACGGCATATAGAACATACAACCGTTTGAACTCATCACCACCATTCTCTAGCTCCTTGTGCTTGAGCCATTTTTCAATGCACGTAAGACGTATACCTTCGTGGTTTTCTTGAAATGTCCACTACTAAAATATCTCTCGTCTCACAACTTCACAATCACTCATCTCATGTATTTGGACATTCCTCGTATTCCGTGGAAGGCAAAATACATCAAATACGTCATTTGATGTCAAAGTATACGAGTCCTTATCGTTGATAGTCCGAACATGAGTATCCTGATCAAAATTTTGAACAAGATATGGAACCACCCCAACAGCAACTTTTTCACTTTCAACTTCAATAAGGACTCAAATCCAATAGATTTTATATCCTTTATCCGTTGTTCGATAATTTCAGTCTACAAGTTTACCCGGGTGCAAGTATGCAAAAAGGCTTAACTTTCTCCCCAAAAACACAAAATTGAGATCGGCCCCTAGCAAAGACATGTAGAAGTTTCTCCACCAAACCTTTCTTTTCTTTGAAACTTTCTTCCCCACAAATTTCTCTTTATCATTAGGAGGTACGTCTTCTTCTCCAACATTGGTTGTAGGATCATCATTTGGAGAAGAATATCCTTGATCTTCACCAACACCATCACCATCACCACTAGTAGAATACTCTGATTCATACTCTGATTCATAATCATTAGCAGCAGGCTGCAACAAATAAAATAAAATATTAAGTTTCACTACAAAAATACCAAGTTTATGGAATAAAACATTAAGTTTCACTACAAAAATACCAAGTTACACCAAATCAGATTGCACTAACAAAACACCAAGTTCAAAAAATAAAACATCAAGTTTATCTTATAAAACCTCAAGTATCAGCCATAACTTGATTAACCTCCAGATTGCACTAACAAAATACCAAGTTTATGGAATAAAACATTAAGTTTCACTACAAAAATACCAAGTTACACCAAATCAGATTGTACTAACAAAACACCAAGTTCATAAAATAAAACATCAAGTTTATCTTATAAAACACCAAGTAAATGAACTAAAACATTAAGTTCATAGAACAAAAAGTTTATGAACTAAAACATTATGGAATAAACCTCAAGTATCAAGCATAACTAAAACAAAAATATCAAGTTACACCGAATCGATTGCATTAACAAAACAACAAGTTCATATAATAAAACATCAAGTTTATCTTATAAAACACCAAGTAAATGAACTAAAACATTAAGTTCATAGAATAAAACCTCAAGTATCGACATAACTTGATTAAACTCCAGTTTGCACTAACAAAATACCAAGTTTATGGAATAAAACATCAAGTTTCACTACAAAAATACCAAGTTACACCAAATCAGATTGTATTTCACAAATCCCATATACTTCTTACTAATGTCAATAATAAGGAAAAGTGAACAGAAAAGCCTAATGATATGCCCTCACTAGTGTGAAACACTAAAAATGGTTCTGCGCAGAAGGGAGAGAAGATGTTGGGTCTGACTTGATGGATATAAAGATAAGAGCTCACGTAATTGCTGTGTATGAGCTCACTCATAAAGTCAAGCATATACTTCTTACTAATTTCAATCATAAGTCACATTAAAATGCCACGATCCCATGGCATTCTCATGGTTTCTAATATCGTATTTTTATATGCCCATACAGATTTTCTCCTCTCGGTCAGGGACACAGCAAGATATGGATCCACACAGGAGTTTATATGAGAAAGCAACAGACTACCACTACCCACTAAAGAAAATATGAGGCAAAGAAGATTGTAGCAAAGACCAGAAAATCACAGCTTGGGCAGCCGTTTATGTTATCACAGAATTTTCTATGATAAAAGTACACCAACTAATGGACAGTCCCCATTTGTGTAGAGCGAAAAATGCACTAAATTTTGTTTGCACCCTTTTATTAGTGAATTTTTGCTCCACGAAAAAATAATCAGCTCCGCCATTAGTTGAAGATAAACATGATCAATTCAACAAAAACTTGCCCCGCATACTTGGTGTGGGCTTATTTTTCTTTTATTAACTCCAAAGCATATAACAGAGAGTTGAAAAAGAAAAACGTTAGTAGTAGATTCAGCTAACAGGGACATTTATTACTATCTAAAGTAAAAAAATAAAGCAAGTGACGATAGTAACAAACCTCTCCGAGACTTTGTGACAAAGGCGGCATGATTGTGGCGTGTGAGACATGGGTCACTTGTTCATATAATAAAACAACAAGTTCATATAATAAAACATCAAGTTTATCTTATAAAACACCAAGTAAATGAACTAAAACATTAAGTTCATAGAATAAAACCTCATGTATCGGCATAACTTGATTAAACTCCAGTTGCAATAACAAAATACCAAGTTTATGGAATAAAACATCAAGTTTCACTACAAAAATACCAAGTTACACCGAATCGTATTGTATTTCACAAATCCCGTATCTCACAACATTCAAGAATCACCAAGATGGAATAAAATTTGTACCAAACAGACCACAGTTTATTTGGAGAAGACAGGTGAGAATGTGAATTAATCTTAGAAAATCCATCACAAAATCAAACAAATAAACTTAAAATCAACACAATAAATGAATAAAAGAGTAAGAATCAAGCGAAATTTACTTAAAACACATACCTCCGTAACCCTAGTTTTTTTTTTTCACGCATGTTTCAATCTCATTTTGCTTAAAATCGAACGTTAAGCCAACTGTTGCGTCAGATTCAAAGGTCTCCGGACCTAATGTGACTACCAGGAAGAAAGTAGAACCCCAGAATGGTTCGAATTCAAATTCCGCCTCAAATGTGGTTACAACAACTTCGACCAAATCCACCGTAAGTCGTGGTACTGGCGTTACTTCAGATTCTGTTCCACCGGCTAGAAGGAATATCACCGGGAGTGCTCTGAAAAGCGCCAATTACGAAGCAAAGTGTGAGTTCGGTTGCGGAGTAAATCAACATAAATTCGAACAGAAAAGAAAAATCAAACAATCTTCCCTTCAATTTAGAAATTGAACGAAGAAGGAAGAGAGATGCCTGGTTTTTTCGCTGCATAGAGGAGGGGAAACCAGCGTGTGTGGAGAGAGAGAGAGAGGAACGACGAGTGTGGAGAGAGAAGGGAAAATCAACGTCGTGTTTAATCGTCTGGTTTAATGACCGATTTAAAAAAAACCGGTTTAGCGGTTTACTTTGGTTTAAAATACATACCGGTTTTTAAAGTAAAAAACAAGACTTTTTTTAATATTTGGGGGAAACAAGTTTCCCCCAAAATTTTCTGTAGTATAAATGGGAACGGGGTGCTACAGTACAATGAACAGTATCAAGTGTCGAATTTTCCATTTTGCCCTTTAAAAAAAAAATTTAATTAAAAAAAAAAAATTATCCTCGGACCCGGGCTTAATTAAAAAAAAAACAAAAAAACGTGTCCTCGAACACGGGCTTTTACTAGTCTATAATATAATAGAGGGAAGGAATAACCGCTTCTTAGCCCCCCATAAATAGTGGTTGAGATTCAATGTAAGAAAATACATTCAACGGCTGATATTAGGCGATTTTGTAAAATTGGTTTTATTTTATTTTTTTTAATTTCTTACATAACGGCTGAAATTAGGAAACCCCCCCCCCCCAACTGCAAGCCCTTTATTTTTATATATTTAAAGACTAAAGGTGCTTTCCATTGAGTAATAATAATAATATAAAAATAATGATGTTGTAAGTTAATTATATACTATATATTTTAATTTTGTTTTTTGATTATACAAGTATTTTAAAAAAGATTGTTTTTATTTCTGAAAGTTGAAACATTATTGCTAAATAAATAAGAAATCATTTTAAATTAAATTTTATATGCATGAATAAGTAAGTGGAGAGAGATATGACTTGATATATATATGTGGGGTAGTTAAATTTGCTAGGATAAAATTGTTTTCATTTTTTTTAATTAAAAAATTCCAAAAATGTTGAAATAAATTTGTATTAGTGAATAAGTGAGAGGAAATGGGTTGAGTTTGTGGTGGGTGGGCAGGTCAGTTAGGGGAGGAAGAGAGATGGGAAGTTTAATTTTTTGAAAAATATAATTATGGGAAGAAATGTAAGTTTGCAAAAAATGCTTTATTTTAAAAATTGAAAAAATCAGAAAGCATGCGGAGTTGATTTTGTTAGTACATGAGATATTTTGTTCTTTTATTTCAAGTAGCATATTTAATTTTTTAAAATGAATTCTAATAGCATTTTTTGATTAAAATAATTCAGTTAAATTTTTTTTTTGTAGATTTTTTTTAACAGTAGTCATTTGGTAAAATATGGCCAACAATTGTCCAAGTTATCAAATCTGACCCAATTCTAAAGATATAATCATGCATATTAATAATATTATGACCTAAATTATCAAATCAGGACCTATTATGTGTTTTGACCCAGACACAAACCCTAAGTCAGTAAAAAATAAAGTTTAAAAATTAAATATTATAAATTAAATTTAAAAAAATATTATGTTTTGAAAATAAAAAATTAGCAAATAAAAAAATATAATCATAGACATTTCTAATAGAATGGTCCAGATAGATAAATGCTTAAAAATTGGCCACCAATGGCCAGTTTAAAAAATATTATGTTTTGAAAATACAAATTTATCAAAATAAAATAATATAATCATGGACATTTCTAATAGTATGATCCAGGTAGAAAAATGCTTACAAAATTGGCCACCAGTGGCCTAATTTATCTAATTCGGCCCAAATCTAATATTAAATTTATTCTTCAAAAATTAATTTATTTGTCTCATCAATATTTACTTAAATAATACTAATAATTTTTGTATTAGTTATTACTCTCTGGCCCAAACTAATTGTTATTTTTTTTTTTGTTTTTTCACGAGTTTAAAAAAGTATATTTTAATTTTCAATTATCGTAGTTTATTCCAACTTGAAAAAAATACAACAATATTATTATTATTATTTTTGCACAAAAACTGCAATACTTCCTTATATTCTCTACGACAGTTACACAAATAAATCACCCTCCAGCAAATGTTAATTGTGGCACAAAGTAATCATCAGATATTGGGTATATTTAAAAAAAAATTGATGGGAGGAATGCGATTTCATCATTTTTTTAATTTGTGTATTGTTACCGTGCCAATGTAATCATACTAAGTCAAAAGGATATTGGGTTACATAAAGAGGGGTGAGAGGATTGAGGAGAAAGAGGAAAGTGGTTGGGGTTGGGGTTATGTAAGGGATCATCAATATTGTTATTCTTGCAATCAAATGAAAATTTTAACATTTTAATAGATGTGTTTTTTTTTCTTTTTTATGGTGTTTTGATTATTTATAATGTAATCATATATACTAAACTAAATGCATTTGGGGGTTATGATCTCAATCACACATTATTTATGTTGTACTGTCATCGTGCCATTGGCACGGACTGAAAGTAGTAGTTAGTTAACACTACATGACACTCTTTTCAATATTACCACCACTAACACGGAAAAATAAAATCAACACAAATAGGCTTATTTCTCTGACTTTCGAATTTCTCTTCCAGATTTATTTTCCAAAAATTGTTTTTTTAACACCCTCACTTCACCGACCTACCTTTACCCCTAACCCCCAAACCCCACCTGTCCCAACCACCCACCCGCCCTGCCCCTACCTTCACCCAACCCTACCCTACCCCCACTTCCACCACTCCACTCTATCCTATCCTAACCCCACCCCACCCCGTCCCCACCACTTACCCCATTCCATCCCCACCACCTATCCTACCTAAAAAACACTACCACTAGTACATTTGAACAAATAAGTTGACAGTAAGTTATTAGCAATCAGCTGCAACATGAAAGTTTCGTGTAGCTAGGAAACTTAATCACACAACAGGCAAAGGATGTGAGTACAGATGTGTCTCACAACTGTCCACACATCCACAGATAATGCAGCGGAATAAAGTAATTAAAAGCAAATTAAATGCAATAACTCAAGAGTTATTTACGCTTACTGATCAATGTGATCAGCAAACTAGGCTTACGCCCAAAAACTTTTCACTATAAAATCTTTTGTTCCTTACGAAAACAAATAAGTGAAAAAACTAAAATATGAAAATACTAAACGAGTTCTAATCACCTTCTACGACAAGAACAACTCCCCTTTCCCAAGTAGGATCTATTCTAGTCAGAAGTAAAACAAGAGAACTCTATGAAAACCTAGATGTGAGTTACGGATGTAAGGCACAACCTTCACTCACAACCTAAAAACAATAATGTCGAATACAATGAAGAATATGTAATGTTCTCTCTAAAATTCCGTAACTTCTCATGTGCTGAATGCCTTGTATTTATAGTGCACCATGGAGAAGATCTTCATGCAATCGACCTCTTCCTTTGTGAGATTCCTTTTCCTATATGAAAACATAAAACACACTCACAAAGGAAATCAAATATTAGTAGGTTAGTCCTAATATAAAACTATGTACATAAATAAAAGATATTTACTATATTTACAATTCCTAGTCAAAGTAGGATACTTATAAATCTCAATGAAAGTCACAAAATCTACTTACCATAATAGAAGTATAATGAAATAAGTAAACATAAATATGTTCCCAAAAACTCACGGTTTCAATCTCCCCCTATTTTGGACTTTCTGGTCAAAACCAAAGATTTATAACAATCACATTTTTATGACCACAGAATATAGAAAAACATAACTCCCCCTGAATGGATGTGTGTCCAGATGTGTATACACATCCACACATAAAAACTGCATAGAACAATGTTAGAACAGAATACCAGCAGTCTATTAAGCAAAAGCAAAAACCATTCAGAAACATCCTAATTAAAGCTATTACAAACCATTGTTTTAAAAACTAAAAACTAAAGCAGAAATTAAAATTGTTTTTGCAACCATCAAAACATCAAAACAACCAAAAAAATTTCTCCCCCTAAATTAAAGTTCGAAATGTCTCCATTTAAAACCAGCCACAGCTTGAGCAGCAGCAGCAACAACAGCAGCATCCCACTTTCCATTTCCAGAGCTTGATTCTCCCCCTTTTTGACTAGAAAGTTTAGCATGCCATCGAATGAGATTATCTCTAAGGGCTTTCAAATTGTTGGCATCGGCAAAGGAGGCTTGAGCTTGAGCTTCAGCTTCAATAATTGCAGCATCTAAATCCTTCATTTGAGCAACAAAATTATCTTCAGATGTGGCCTCAGATGTGTCCACATCTGGCATACCAAGCTCAGGAACAGTACCCAAAGGAAGATCCACATGTCTTAGCTTGGGGTCAAGCAGGGTTTTGGATTCCTTAAACAGAGCAAAATTTTCAACCTTTTCTTCTCCTTTCTCAGGTTTAACTCCATTGGCAATAAGGATTTGAGAAATCAAGGAAGGATAGGGTAAAGACCATTTTTTAGATGGTGACTCTCCATAGTCACATATCTTCCTAAAGATGAAATCACCAAAGTTAATATTCCTCTTAATGCCCAATCTATAGAGAAGAAGATCTTGCACCCTTGTAACTGAGGTTTTGTTATTGGAGGGGCAAAGATTGGCAACAAGAATGTAATGGAGAAAATAGTAAAGGGAGGAACAAATTGTCATTCAAACCAAGTAAATCATTTATGACAGATGGGGAAAAAGGAACAAATACTCCTCTAACATAGACAGTGGGAGGAGAGGAATAACTCTTATCTAGTCCCTTAGTCAAATTGGCATAAAATTCATACACCATCTTAGGGTAGAAAGGTAGGGGATGATCCACAGTCAAGAACAGACCTCTTTCCTAAAAAAAATTATCCATACCAAGCTTAACAAAGGTTTCCCTATCCCTTTTCATTTCCACAATAAAAGCTTTAGAGGAAATTAGGCCAAACCTATCAGATGCCTTTTTAGTCAAGAATTTCTTGGAAAAGGGTTTTGGGGTAGGAGCAATGGTAAGAGTAGAAGACATACCCTTGTCAGCTTTCTTCCTTGTAGATGTGCGTCTGGATGTGTGCACATCCTCAGACACATCTTTTGAAGGGAATGGAACTTTGATGGATTCAATCTCAGTATCATCATCAGCAGAGGAATCTATCTCTTGGTCCTCTTTTTCTTGGTCAAGCTCTTCTCTCCCTAGCTTGTAGTTCTCATCAGATGCAGTATCATCACTATCTGAACTTGAATCAGATTCATCTTCAATTGATTCTAAATCAGTAGCAGCCACCTTTTTCTTTCCCCTCAAATCCATTAAAATATTTGCTAAAGGTTCTTCATCATCAAAAGAGATAAGATCCTCAACAGGACTAGCAACTACAGAGGCAGAAGGATCAATAACAGGGACAGAAACATTATCCACAGGAGGTGAAACCTCAACAGAAGGAGTGGTAACAGGGATAATGGGATCAGATAATACTATGGGAGAGGGTGATGAAGCAATAGGGTCAACAGACTCTGCATGGGGAACAGTCTCAACAAAAATAATAGGTTCAACATGGGGAGTATCATCAGAAGGGGTAATAATAGGATCAACAACTACGGGAGGAGGAATTGGAGGTTGAGCCTTAGTCCTAACCAGAGGAGCAATTACCTCTTCTTCTTCATCATCTTCTTCAAGTGCAATGGCTGTACAGGGCTTCCCGCCAGGTTTCTTTAAATTCTTGGGCTTGTCAGATTCTGACAACTTACGAACCCTACCAGAACGACGAAAATTACGTAGGGGCACAGGAGATGCAGCAGGCTTTGGGGGTTTTGCTTGGGAAAGCTTCCTCTTCTTGGTTGAAGAAGGTTCCACAGAGGTAGAGACAGGGGCGACAACCGATGGTGGAATCACCGGAGAGGTTGGAGCCTTAGGGTTTTCAGCGGTTGAAACAGACAAGGGTTCCAATGTAGGGGATTTAGGAGACGGAGCTTCCATGATTGGATCAGATGAGGGTGAAGGAGAGGCGAATTCAGCAAGAAATTGAGAGATCGCAGGGTTGATGACAATGGAAGACTCGCCTTTAGCTACAGAAATTGGAGCGATATCAAGAACGTCTTCTTCCCTAATATTCGAATGATCGGCCATTTAATCTGAAGGATTTTAGTTAGGTGGAATAGTTGAAGAAGGAATTAATGCAAT
Source organism: Adenophora triphylla var. japonica (assembly GCA_022495995.1). Taxonomy (NCBI): domain Eukaryota; kingdom Viridiplantae; phylum Streptophyta; class Magnoliopsida; order Asterales; family Campanulaceae; genus Adenophora; species Adenophora triphylla. Next base: position 46,543 of record JAFEMH010005326.1, read on the forward strand.
GTGTGTGATTGTGTGCAGAACTAAGGAAGAACAAGGGGTTTTGCAAAGGGTTTATGGGGAATGGGACGGATGTGAGGTATCTTAAATACTCATAGCTCCCCTTTTCCAACTGAATTTTGGAAATCCTTTTCCTAAAAGGTCTCACATAACCTATATTCCTTAGGAGTCCTTCAACGGCTAGAACCCTTTGATGTTACCACACACAACCACCTTCTAAGAAATAGGGGATTAAAATAAAACAAAATTTTGATAAATTTTTATGGAAACAAAAATATCTCGGCCATATCTTTATTTTAAAAACAGAATCCCAATTGAATTTTCCAACCTTTTCAAACAAGGATTGATACACACCTTTTTCTTTCATGAAAGATATTGGAGATCAAAAACCTATATAATCAAAGAATGAACTAGGAAAGAAAATTAAATAACTAGCATATTTACAAAGCTCCTATATGTCCTAAAAAAATGCAATATGCCTAGCATGATGCAAACATACAGGTGATGGAAATATTCTCAGCTTATGGATGTGGCATAGGATGTGAGTCACATATGGGGACACATTTAGATCACAAAAAGTCAATGAGCAATAATCCAATCTGCACAGCCTCTAGGATGCATCCACCAATTTTTTGTTGTGGATTTTTGCATTGTGAGTAGCTTTCACTTTACTTGATCCCAAAGATAGCCCTTTTTCCCAATAATCTTATCAAGTTTGACTTCAAGTTTTCTTATGAAAATCACTTGATCACAATGGTATGGCTTCATACTAAGGGTGAAGCAGCTGTTTCTCATAAATATATTTTTTTTTCTTTTAGCACCCACTGTGAGATACCTATGAAGGTTATATCAAGTCATCAAAAGGTGACATGGACAGGAAGTGCTCACAATTAATTGATCAAAAATAATGTCAAAGATGAAGACTCACAAGTGACCACACTGAGAAATTTCATGCTAATGCATGATATTTTTTTTTGAATTTTTATTTTTTATAATTTTTTTTTTCAGTTAAACTAATATACAGATGTGTTAGAGGATGTGAGACACATTTGGTCTCACAACCTTAGATATCACACAAGCCAAGAGACTTCCTCAAGGAGGAAAATCTCTCCAAATCTAATGCCTTTGTAAATATATCAGCCAATTGATTTTCAGTCCCAACAAATTCCAGACACACAGTTTTTTGTTCTACAAGATCTCTAATGAAATGATGTCTAATATCAATGTGCTTAGTTCTAGAATGTTGGACAGGATTTTTTGATATGTCCAAGGCACTTTTGTTATCACAAAAAGCAGTCAAAACTTTGCTATTCAATCCATAATCTTTCAACATTTGATTCATCCAAAGTAATTGTGTGCAGCAACTCCCAAGGGCAACATATTCAGCCTCAGCAGTGGATAAGGACACACAATTTTGCTTTCTACTATACCAAGACACAAGGTTATTTCCTAGGTAGAAACATCCACCTGTGGTACTCTTTCTATCATCACTATTTCCAGCCCAATCAGAATCAGTGTACCCAACCAAATTGGTGTTTGTTTCTTTAGAGTAATGTAGACCTAGGTTCACAGTCCCACTCACATATCTAATGATTCTTTTCAAGGCTTTAAGATGGGACATTTTAGGGTTGGCTTGGTATCTAGCACAGAGACACACACTGTACATAATGTCAGGTCTACTTGCAGTGAGGTAAAGCAGACTTCCTATCATGCTTCTATAAAGGGTTTGATCAACACTCTCACCATCAGAATCATGGCTTAGCTTTTGGGAAGATCCCATTGGGGTTCTTTGATGTGAAGAGTGTTCAAGCTCAAACTTTTTCACAAGATTCTTGGCATACTTAGACTGTGAAATGAACATACCATCTTTGAATTGTTTAATCTGTAAACCTAAGAAAAAGTTCAACTCACCTACCATACTCATCTCAAATGTGGAAGTCATGCTATCCACAAATTCAGCTAGCATTGGATCAGAATTTGATCCAAACACAATGTCATCTACATAGATTTGTGCCACAAGAATCTCCTTCTTATTTCTCCTCACAAACAAGGTTTTGTCAACCTCACCTCTCTTGAATCCTAGTTGAAGCAAATGGTCAGTCAACCTACCATACCAAGCTCTAGGGGCTTGTTTTAGCCCATACAGAGCTTTCTTCAGCTTATACACATGGTTAGGATACTTGGAGTCCACAAAGCCTTTAGGTTGTTCAACATAGGCTTCCTCATTTAATATCCCATTCAGAAAAGCACTCTTAACATCCATTTGATGAAGAGTAATCTTGAGGTAACAGGCAATGGCTAACAAAAGCCTAATGGATTCAATTCTTGCAACAGGGGCAAATGTCTCCTCAAAATCAATTCCCTCTATTTGAGTGTAACCTTGAGAAACTAACCTAGCTTTATTTCTAGTGATCACACCTTGCTCATCAGTTTTGTTCTTGAAAATCCATTTGGTTCCTATGACATTACCATGTGAGGGTCTAGGAACAAGAGTCCATACCTCATTCTTTTCAAATTGAATTAATTCATCTTGCATAGCCATAATCCAGTCAGCATCTTTTAATGCTTCAGCAACATTCTTAGGTTCAATTTTTGAAACAAAACAACAGAAACTTACCTGGAAGTATGCTGAGGAGCAACTCCATAAACCAGCCATCTTTCTATAATCAACTTTGTCCTTTTGTCTAGTTCTCACTTGAGCATGCACATCTCCCACAACTTGTGAATTGGGGTGGTTTTTCTGGATTTTAGCAGGAATATCCTTTGATCTATCCACACACCCATTCACATTACCTTCTGGAGCATCATCCTGATCAGAATCAGAGGATCTGTCCTCAGTTACAGGAGTTTGAGTGGATGTGGGAGCAGATGTGGGTTCAGATGTGGAGGCAGATGTGTCCACATCCTTGGTTACATCCTTATCAGGTTCAACATGTTTATCAGCACTGGAAGCTTCTTTTGATTTTTCAAAGACTGCTTTTTTCATCCTTCCATCAAAGAAGCAACCTGAAACATCATCCTCAGCAGTCTTGAGGTTAAGATCAAGTGAGTCATCAAATTTTACATTAGCAGATTCCATAATGGTCTTAGTTTTGAGATTGAAAACTCTGTAAGCTCTACTGTTTGTGGAATAGCCCATGAAAATTGCTTTGTCACTCTTTGAATCAAACTTGGACAGGTATTCTCTATCATTGAGAATATAACAAACACATCCAAACACATGAAAATATTTCACAGTTGGTTTCTTTCCAAGGAGGATTTGATATGGGGTGACAGTGCTACCAATCCTTAGGAACACCCTATTGCCAATGTGGCAAGCAAGTTTAAAGCTTCTGCCCAAAATTTCTTGGACAAGTTCTTAGAACTTAGCATGATCCTAGCCATTTCTTGCAAAGTTCTATTCTTTCTTTCAGCAATTCCATTTTGCTGTGGGGTGATGTGATGATGTGCCACCTAAATTTTCTTCTCGGGAAAAATTCGGTTTTTTGCGTTTCTTTGAAAAAACCAAATAAAACCCGGAAAAAGACGGAGTCGCCACGCCATTTTTGTTTTAAGGGCCAAAACTTTGAAAAATGTCCGAGATTAGAGATTTGGGTTCGGAGGTCATGTTACACGCCGGGAAGGACGTTAGTGTGCACCCGGAATGCCTCGTAAAACGAGTCTTCCAAGCTGAAAATCATTTTTGTGTGTGTGTGTGTGTGTTTTGGCCAAAATAAGTTGAAACTCAGAAAAGTAAAAAATGGGATGTCTTTTTAAGACTTTAAACCGATCCCATGATTTTTTGGAAGATTTTTGGGTTGAGATTTGGTACTCAAAAGACCTTTTGAAGTTGAGAGTCACTTCTGCCAGAATGAAAAAGGCAGTGGACCTTTGATTTTGAAATGGATTCAAGGGTTTAAAACTTCATAATCTGGATAAACTCAGAGAATGAAAGTTGTTCCAGACACCTTAAATAAGATTTGTGCGAAGGAATTTTCCATTTTGGAGAATATTTGAGGGGTCAAAACCTTCTGGAAATCTCACATATGAGATCTGGATTCCCAGAAGCTGATGAACTGCCCTCTAAAAGAAAATTTGAAGAGAGGAGTTTTACTCACCCAAAAAATAAAGTAAAAATATGTCTGGAAATATCTAGATGTTGGATACAAAAAGTGTTTTGTAGTCAACACCAAATTCCAAGTTTATCTGTGTCCAAAAATTAAGACAATGGACTGGGGTCTTGGAAAATTGCTACTGGACAGCAACTTCTCAAGAAAGGAAAAATGATTTAAAAGGGGGTTTTTTGCATCCATGCTTGTCCCCATTTCCCTAGGTTTTGGTTAGTGATCACTTGACATTTTAGTGGTGAATCAACTATACCAAACCATCCTTGGGGTACATTAGGACTAAGCACTTCATTTGCTTGGGAAGGGGAATTTTATCCTTTGAAAATGAGATTTGATGCTTGAAAATGGTTTTTAGGGTTTTGAAAATGCATTTGAAAGTAAGTAAGAACACATTGAAGAAAATGTTGATCCTTGTAAGAGATCATCCATAGAGATGAACTTCCATGGTGACCTTCTTGGATCTAAGACAAGAAGATGAATGAACTACATTTTGTAGCTTGAAAATGCATGCATGGATGAGAGATTTAGGGTAAGAAGAGGGAGGTTATACCTATCTTCTTTGTATTTTGGGGCTTTGGCTTGAATGTATGAGTGTTTGAGGCTTTGAATATGATGGTGAGTGAGTGAGATTTGGGAAGATAATCAAGAGAAAAGAGTGACAATTCAAGGGAATTCTCACTATTTTCTCAAGTATTTTCGCCAAGGTGCAACTGTGAATTGTGTTCTTTCTCCTTTTTTTTTTTTTTTGTGACTGGAGGGCTCAATTTATAGCCCTCTGAGAATTACAATCCCATCCGCGCGGATAGGACCTGCAGCGTGCACTGTTCATTAAATGCTGCTCCAGGCTTTGGACACAAGGAATAATCTTTTCAAAATTCAAATTAATCAGCCAGTTTTTGTTTCCAGCCATTTCTTTTTTTGGTTTTTCTTATTTCTTTTACTTTTTTGATTCCTTTCCTTGGTTTATCTTTTTTTGGCAATCCCTAATCTACCCTTACTTGGTTAGAAATGTTAGGAATGTTAGGAATTGTTAGAAATGTTATAACTTTCGTTAATTTTCTAACGAAAATACTAACAAGCTCAAATTGGAGCACTTACAGGTGATTGGTGCAGAAAACTCATGAGTGATTCCCTTAGAATTGCAAAAATTGGTGAACATTTGATTCTCATATTCAGTGCCATGGTCAGACCTAATTCTCACAGTCTTAAGGCCATAAAGGTTTCTCACCCTTTTTGTACCAATTCTTGAATTCTCCAATTGTTTCTGACTTTTCTCTTAAGAACATTACTCAAGTGTACCTAGAATAATCATCAACACACACAAATGCATACTTTTTCCTACCAAAGCTTTCTACTTCAATAGGTCCCATTAGATCAGTGTGAATCATCTCCAAACATCTAGTTGTGGAGCATTGTTGGACCTTTTTATGTGATGCTTTTGTTTGATTTCCCTTTTGACATGAACCACAGACATCAGGGTTCTTGAAGTTCAGTTTAGGGAGGTCTTTAATAGCTTCAAACCTTTGAAGTTCTTCCAGAGTTCTACAGCTAGCATGCCCTAAATTTTGGTGCCACAGATTGACATCATTAGCTTTTGAGCTTAGGCAAGAAAGATTGTCACCAAATTGGAAGCAATTATCAGCAGATCTAGGGCCAGTAAACACACAGGTATTATCCTTATCAAACACTTCACACAAGTGCTTATCAAACTTCACATAAAGATCATCATCACACAGTTGACTGATGCTTATTAGATTGGCTTTCAAGCCTTCCACATGGTACACATTGTGCAATTTTGGGAGACCCTTGACATCTAGGGTTCCTTTTCCAACAATATTTCCTTGAGCACCTCCACCAAAATTTACTTTCCCTCCATTTATCACTTCATAATCAAGAAGGACTGCTTGGTTTCCAGTCATGTGCCTAGAGCACCCACTATCAAAATACCAAGAGCCAGAGACAGTACTCTTGAGGGAAGAGTAAACTACATTGCATGTGGTAATTGGTTTGGCCACCCACTGTTTAACAGTTTTCTTTTTGGGTTGCAGAGGTCTCAGATTGACAGGATGTGTGTAAGGATGTGCATACATCTTTTCACACATCTGAGGCTGATTGAAGTTACCAGATTTTTTATCAGCCTTGAGTTTGTAACAGAAGGGTCTAATGTGACCAGGAGCTAGGCAGTAATGGTAAATGTAATGCCTCTTCCTAGGTCTCTTCTCACTAAAAATGACTTTTTCTTTAAAAGCTTGTTTTTTCACACTTTTTGAGGTAGAAGCTTCACATCCCTCCTTTACAAAATTATTTTCAAAACCCAAACCAGTTTTGTCACGTTGACCTACAGAAAAAGCTTCTTCCATTTTTATCTTACTTTTATTTAACTTAGTAAAAGTATTTTCAGCTTTTTCACATTCATTCTTGAATTTTTCAAGGTCAACTTCTCTTTTGGTCACAAGGACTTCAAGTCTTGCAATGGTATCTTTTTGAGCATCATTTTCCTTTGAAAGAACAACTTTTTCATCTTCACAGGCAGCTAATTTATCAGAAAGAGATTTATTTACCTTAACAAGTACCTCAATCTTGTCCAATCTTTTCATCCAATCTGTATGCAGCTCCTTATATGTTGCAAAAAGTTCCTCATAGGGAATGTCCCTTTCTTCATCTTCATCATCTGAATCTCCTTTTACAGAGAAACAGTTCAGCAACAGTTCAGATGTGATACCAGATGTGTTCACAACTGAGACCACATCCAAGGAATTTTTAGGATCATCTTTTTCTATATCTGCAGAAAAGACATTAAACATAGAATGACAGTTTAAGACAGACATATTAGCCACTTCTTCTTCTTTATCCTCACTGTCACTAAGGGTAGCAGTTAAGCTCATTCCCTTCTTTTTAAGTGTGTTAGCACACTCATTTGCATAATGGCCAAAGCCACGACATGCCCTACATTGGACAGATTCAGATGATTTATTTTCAAAGCTTGGTTTCTTGAATCCCGTGTCAGTGCTAGGTTTTGACTTTTCAGTAGTACTGGAAGTAGGTCTATTAGGGAATTTGCTTATCCTTCTATTTTTCAGTATAGAACTGAATTTCTTTGAGATAAGAGCTACATCCTCTTCTTCTAAATTAGACTTGTCAATTTCAGAGGATAATTCCACAAGCTCTTTTGGAAGTGCAGCAGCACTTTTGAGAGCAAGACTGTGTGTTTTATTCTTTTTCTGAGCCTCAAGGTTAAGCTCAAACACAGTCAAGATTCCTATGATTGTGTCAAGACCTACAGTGTTTGTGTCCTTTGTTTCCTCAATCACAGCCACTTTAATGTTAAACCTCTCAGGTAAGGTCCTTAAAATCTTACTTACAAGTCTTGCATTGGAGATAGATTCTCCTAGACTTGTGCATTCATTTGAAATCTCATGAATCTTAGCAGCATATGACACAATGTCCTCAGTTTCTTCCATTCGAAGTAACTCAAACCTATCCATTAAAATTCTAAGCCTGGTAGCCTTCACACTTGGTGTTCCCTCACATTGAGTTTGCAAAATATCCCAAGCAGTTTTGGCTATACTCTCATTCGTTATAAGCTTGTACATATTCCCAGAAACATGGCTGGAAATAGAACCCATAACTTTTGAATTGTAATTTGCAGCTTGTATTTCATCAAGAGTCCATTGCTCTTCAGGTTTTCTTTCGAAAATAGACTCACCAACACCAGAAGATGGCTTTTTCTCCACAGTAGGAGGTTGCCATGCAACAAGAATACACATCCAAGCCCTTTCATCAATACTTTTGATGTAATTTCGCATCTTAGACTTCCAAAGAGAATAATTGGTGCCATCCAAGACAGGAGGCCTATTTTGGTGATTTTGGCATTCCATAATGACTACACTTTCTGGATCAACACTCAGTAATATTTCGAGAGTTGGCTCTGATACCAATTGAAAGTTTCGTGTAGCTAGGAAACTTAATCACACAACAGGCAAAGGATGTGAGTACAGATGTGTCTCACAACTGTCCACACATCCACAGATAATGCAGCGGAATAAAGTAATTAAAAGCAAATTAAATGCAATAACTCAAGAGTTATTTACGCTTACTGATCAATGTGATCAGCAAACTAGGCTTACGCCCAAAAACTTTTCACTATAAAAACTTTTGTTCCTTACGAAAACAAATAGGTGAAAAAACTAAAATATAAAAATACTAAACGAGTTCTAATCACCTTCTACGACAAGAACAACTCCCCTTTCCCAAGTAGGATCTATTCTAGTCAGAAGTAAAACAAGAGAACTCTATGAAAACCTAGATGTGAGTTACGGATGTAAGGCACAACCTTCACTCACAACCTAAAAACAATAATGTCGAATACAATGAAGAATATGTAATGTTCTCTCTAAAATTCCGTAACTTCTCATGTGCTGAATGCCTTGTATTTATAGTGCACCATGGAGAAGATCTTCATGCAATCGACCTCTTCCTTTGTGAGATTCCTTTTCCTATATGAAAACATAAAACACACTCACAAGGAAATCAAATATTAGTAGGTTAGTCCTAATATAAAACTATGTACATAAATAAAAGATATTTACTATATTTACAATTCCTAGTCAAAGTAGGATACTTATAAATCTCCATGAAAGTCACAAAATCTACTTACCATAATAGAAGTATAATGAAATAAGGAAACATAAATATGTTCCCAAAAACTCACGGTTTCACAACAAACGAGTATTTTATTGGTTGATTTTCTTGTGGGTAAAAACTTATTTAAGAGGCAAATAAAAATGTATTTTTAGATCTGAAAATAAATAGGATATTTATATTAATGGTTTATTTTCTAGGCTTAAGAATGTGATAGGAAATGGAAGGAAAAAATTTTAAAAAAAAGATGAAATTATTTTAGTAATGTGGTACCACATATATTTCAAAATGAATGATCTTGTATAAGTGCCTTCAAAATTATATTTTTTAAAGTTATTATTAGTTCTTACAAGATTTTTTGCAATTCAATAACTATATATTATACTCCCCCGTTTGAAATATTTGTCACTTTTAAATTTTTCACAAGTTTTAAGAAGCATAGATATTATATCAATTTCATGATTAAAATATCAATATTCTCATTATTTATTATTTCTCCTTCATTACTTTCAACAATAAACTAATTAATAAAATGAAAAAAAAATTCAATGTCATTATATATTTTTGTTGAATATCTATTATTTAAAAAAAATCTAAATCAACTTTTATACTGCTAATACTAATAGTAACTCTTTTAATTTAATTTTTGTTATTTATTAAAATTTTTTGGCCTCAAATTTAACGCACGAATTAGACTAGTTGAATAATAACGAGTGAGTACACATTAACGAAAATAATTAAGTTTTGGAATAAGGCGTGTAACCCGAAACATAAGTTGGCCGACAATCGCGCTCGGGCCGTGTTTCTCTCCGGCAACAGCAACCGCCAAAATGGGGGAGAGGTTCTTCTCTACGGCCACCGGCCATCAATTACGATACATTCTCCTGTTCTGATTCGCGTTGAATTCAGTGTTGATGTAGTAGCAATAACGCGGCGGTGGTGGTATACACTCGCAGTCGCTGGAAATTCGAAACTCAACTGCCATTTTGCTCTCTCAGGTACCTAATTGCACAAATTTTCAACCAATTTATTCTTTGTTTATGATTTTCTAAAGAAAAAAAGAAAAGGGATTTACCGTATAATCCCTAAAACTTACCAATTTTACAAGGAATATTTCTAACCATATAATCCCTAGCTTAACCCTATAATCCCTAGCTTAATTAAGTATTCTCCTTCTCATTTTATTTTACTGAGTTCACACTCCTATCATTTTACTAACCACCCTTTTTATCAATTTACTTGCTCTCCAACCACCATCACCTTGGGTCACCCCTCCCCATCTTCTCCGGTCAAAAACTCCGGCAACCATCTACTCCGGCAACTTTTTTTTTTTTTACACCGGAGACCAAAAACTGGGAAATTTACTTATATGTAAGTTCTAAGTTCTCAGTCAACTAAACTACTTAGAACACGATCAACTCCGGTGACCTCTCTGACGACCAAAAAACTGAGAACTTAACTTATAGTAAGTTCTCGTTGTCAACTAAATTACTAAGAACACGATCAACTTCGGCGACCTCTTCGGCGACTAACAACTGAGAACTTAACTTATCAGTAAGTTCTCAGTTGTCAACTAAACTACTATGAACACGAGTAACTCCGGCGACCACCAACTCCGGCGACCAAACAATTGAGAACTTAACTTATCAGTAAGTTCTCGGTTGTCTCCACTAAGAACATGATCAACTCCGGCGATCACCAACTCTGGCGACGAAACAACTGAGAACTTATCAGTAAGTTCTCAATTGCCAACTAAACTACTAAGAACACGATCAACTCCGGTGATCACCAACTTCTGCGACCTAACAACTGAGAATTTATCAGTAAGTTCTCAGTTGTCAACTAAACTACCAAGAACACGACCAACTCTGCCGACCAAACAACTGAGAACTTAGTAGTAAGTTCTCAGTTGTCAACTAAACTACTTAGAACACGATCAACTCCGGCGACCATCAACTGCGACGACCAAACAACTTAGAACTTAACTTATCAGCAAGTTCTCAGTTGTCAACTACTAATAACACCACCAACTCTGACGACCAATTCCGGCGACTAACTGAGAACTTATTGATAAGTTCTCAGTTGTCAACTAAACTATTAAGAACATGATCAACTCCGGCTACCAAACAACTAGAACTTAACTTATCAGTAAGTTCTCAATTGTCAAGTAAACTACTAAGAACACGATCAACTCCGGCGATCACCAACTCCGGCGATCACCAACTCCGGCGACCAAACAACTGAAAACTTATCAGTAAGTTCTCAGTTGTCAATTAAACTACTAAGAACACGATCAACTCCGGCGACCATCAACTTTGGCGACCAAACGACTGAAAACTTATCAGTAAGCTTCCAGTTGTCAACTAAACTACTAAGAACACGATTAACTCTGGCGACCCAAAAAACTGAGAACTTAACTTACCATTAAGTTCTCAGTTGTCAACAAACAACAAAAAATAGGAACAGCATTTCGGGACGGAGGGAAAAATAGGAACAACATTTTATGATCATTTCGTAAAGGAGGGAGTACTATATTTTGCACAATGAAGGCCATACAAAGATAGAGTAATGAAAATAAAATATACGGACATTATAATGCACCATCAATTACTCCACTTCACTAAAATTCTATTCTTCACTAAAATTCTATTCGCTCCGTTTAAAAAAAAAAAGTCCTACCTAAATGAAGTTGAGCGAGTTTTCGTACAGAGTTAACTAACTCGGAAAGCGACCAAGAGGACATCTCCGGGTTGACTCGTCAGTTAGTTTTCTAGCTCAACTCTTCAAATCCCACCGGTAATCTCATTTCCTTCTTCAAATAAAGAGGTTCTAGCTTACTCAATCTTCTACTTTACTCGAATATTAAGTATATCTTTTCTGATTTGGAGTTGTTTTGGGATTAGGCGAAGCGGGTTTACTCCGGGTCGCCACAATCAACTCTTAGCGCGGCTGGAAGTTGGTCTTTCTCGAGCAACAGCAGTTCAAGTGGTCCTTCCCTGGAACCATCACCTCCGACGACGCCATTTATTCAGGTTGTAGACACCAGGGATCTGATATCTGCTGCCGCCGGTCTGGTCGCCAGGATGAAGATGAACCTGAATTACAGAGATGGAACCAAAGAGAACAGAGCCCTAATCGCTCCACATCGCTCTCTCGCTCCTCCAAACTAGAACTGTGTATCTCATTCTCCTTGTCATCACAATCATGTGAGCTTTCCTCTACTTAATTTCATCTCCATGCATTCAGTTAATATTCTGAAGAGTATAATAATGAACCATCATTTCTATTTTTTCCCAGTTTCAGCAAATGAGGCCGGAACCGGCGATTAGGCAGCAGTTATGTCCGATTTGAGGAAAGCGTGATAGAGGAAGGTGGCTCCCAACTCCACCACAAGTCAACCAGAGCATCGATTTACAACTAGGGGCTGAGAATGGCAGGGCAATGGTTTCGCCCAACTCAGCATGGCTCTCTCCACATGGCCAAAACCACCGGCAGTAAATTCAACTTCCTACGCAAAGCAACATAGCGGATTATATGGTTAAATTTTTTTCAGAGAAGGACTAGTAGGTAGAATTAATAATTTCATGGTTTAAGATATAATTTAATTTAAACTGAGGGATTAGGACGTACACTTGAAGAATATCCTTCCCCCATTTTCATGAAGTCTTGGTGATTTTCTTTTCTTTTTGGTCTATCTTTTTTATTACCTTTTTGTAATTGACAATCAAATTACTCTTTCTTTCAGTTAACTTATTTACACAAATTGAGTGACTGTGTGAGGGGTTTGGGAATACAAAGAAATTCAATTGAAATTTGCTGATGAATGTCCACATTCAACAAATTTTTGTCCCATAATGAATGTCATTTTTGTAAAACACTTTGTCCTTAAATGTTTTTTACCAAATTTTTTTGCTATTCATTTTCTATCGTAAAATTAAATGTTTAGAAAGTGGATAACAAGAATATATACATATTTGTCATTAAAATATACAAAAAAGCACACATTTTCAGAGTGTTTTAGAATGAAATTTGGACATTCATTTAGGATTTTTTTCTCAAAATATTTAATTTTTAAAATATAATTCTCAAAATAACAACCATTCCAAACTATTTGCCAAAATGTCTATTTTTTTGAAACTCGCTAAATGGTATAGCGAGTTTGACCTTTGTCCGTTGAAACTCGACAAATGGAATGGCGAGTTCATTTTTTTTTTTTTTAATTTCCATTAATTATTTCTGTAATATAAAAACAAAACGCCATGAAATTCAAACTCGCCAATTGATTTGGCGAGTTTAAGCTCAATACACAGATCCCCATTCAACGAGTTTACAGGTTACAGAAGAAAGAAAAAAAAAACAAAGGAAGAACGATTTTTCAAGACATCCAAATTCAAAACCCCTCTATTAAAGTGATTCTTCAAAATTGTTAAGTAAGTTTTCATTCTCTTCCCCATATTTCCATTTTTTGAAGGTTTGAATGAGTTGTGCTTGTGAATTTAGGATTTAGGCTTGAGTCTGAATTTGATCATTTTAGGTTTAATTTGAACGAATTTTGGGTGTTTTTTTTTCTAAGTTTTTCCATTCATTCCATTGAAGTAGTATTTATTTGAACAAATGTTAGGGTTTTCATTTATCTGCTTGAAAGTCCATAGAGTTTCGAAACCGCCTTGATCTGGGCCTTTCGGACTTCACAGAACGTCGAAAGTTGGGATTAGGGAAAAACGTGACACCAATTCATTAACACCCCAATAGTCCTCATGGTGTAATGGTTCTAATGTTCCCTTCCATGTCTTGTAGTATTCACGAATAGTGTAAAATGGATCAACATGAGAATGACCGTCAATATGTTGCGCTTGGCAACATGCAAGATGATGGGAACAAGGCATGTGATATGCAACCCATTTACCGCATGTGCAGGTACCATCATTCCCTCGGACAATTTGGATATTACCACCTTTATCACCGCGACGTGCGGTTGTCACCTGATACGATACACCCCCATCTCGTGAGTGTTGAACCTCCTAACATGATATTGCATAGCCTTCTCGCTATTCGTCCTGAATCGGTAATGAACTTTCTAACTGAATTGGTATAGGGGATTGATATTTGGGTTATCGGGATTACCTCCTAAAGCATTCGGTGAAAACCCATGTTTTACCTGAAAATACTCTACACAACGATAAAAGGCAGTCTAACAATTGATGCTATTGGCATTCCGTGAGCTCCTTTTATGACACCATTAAAAACCCCAGACATGTTAGTAGTCATAATAATGCTATATCTATAACCACCATCATGCGCCAATGTCCACTTTCTGGCATCTAAATTCACAAACCATTTAATTGCCTCAGGGTCAATTAAACGGATACTCTCCAAAGTATTTTTCAATTTCCTATATTGACTTGCTTTACCATCTCTCCAAAACAAATACTTCAAACCAACACCTATGTGCTTCTCCAAGAAATTTGCTCGCATATGCCTCAAGCAATATTTATGGTGCACATTTGGCCACCATGTATCTTCCGATATAGTCTTAAGAATGCCGTGATGATGGTCAGATATCAAGCATACCTCACGACTCTTGATAATATGTTTGCCAACAAGATATAAGAACCAACGCCAATTCACCCGGTCCTCTTTTTCAACAACAAATGCAAGATGAAGTATACTGTCTTGGGCGTCAACACCCATGGCAATCGGTATTCCTCCTTTATATCTACCATGAAGGAATGTTCCATCAACAGAAATGACAGGCCGACAATGAGAGAAAGCTTCAATGCCAGGCCCAAATACCCAGAACACCCGTTGAAACATGTGTAATTCACCGGCATGAGGAGGAGGATGAGTATACTCAACAATTATTCCGGGGTTGTATTTTTGGATGGCTGCTAGACGCGGGGTATAACCATATATAAGATTCCTCCCAATCTCCAAAAACCTCTGCAATGCCCTTCTGTTTTCCACACCATGCCTTCTTATACGTAATTTTCTTGTCAAACATTCCACTAATGTGTGCAATAATAACTCCAACCTTCACATCTGAATCAGCCTTAGTAAGACTAACCACTTGCCAACCAATAAACTTCGCATCTAGGTTGGGGTGATCTTGGCTTTCTCTAGAAAACAAGCAACAATAGAACCCTTGTACTTGGTCACTTCCCAATAACCATGTTTCTTCCTACTCACACGAACATAAAAATTGCATGAATATTGTTTGAGTAGACATACTATTGCCCAGGAATGAGGTGTGCTCTTTCTTACCCTGAACCTCTGATTAGTTCTAATATGGTACATTTTTAGGTCAAATTGAGCCTCGTTCTTGTCAGAAAAGCGTATCCCTTTCGCAATTTCATCTTTCTCTGGATCCCAAACCGGAAAATTGAGTTGATTATGAGAATCAATCAAACCCTCCTCTTGTCAAGCAATATCACTAATATCACTGTAAAAAGGGTAATCTGCTCTCTCATACCTCCGATTTTCTGGCGCTTCATAATTAATCAAATGTGTTTCCAAGTCATCATCAATCAGATCATCATCACCATTGCCCAAATCTATATCAGAATCACTACTACGTTTTTCATATCCATCATCAACATCATCTAGTAATGCATCTACATTCGTGTCTTCTTCTTCTTCATAATCTTCATTATCTTCCGAATTCTCATCATTAACAAGATCATTTTGGCATGCCCCATCATCATAATTTGATGTTTGGGTTGATACAAATGTTTGTGTACTTGGACCAACCCCTGCACCAAGGTAGCAACTTGGTGAATTCCCATAAAAGGTCTCCGTATCACGTGTTTCAAACTGTTCATAATGTCGATTTTCAATCAATTTGATGACCACATACAACTGCAAATTACTAAACCCACCATATTTAGCAGAAACATCGAACATTAAATCCATACCCGCAT
This sequence comes from Adenophora triphylla var. japonica, assembly GCA_022495995.1. NCBI lineage: Eukaryota > Viridiplantae > Streptophyta > Magnoliopsida > Asterales > Campanulaceae > Adenophora > Adenophora triphylla. The sequence goes on from JAFEMH010005326.1 coordinate 62,204, forward strand.
CATTTTCAATACGAAAAGGAAAGTTCACACCAATACCGCTATCAAATGAATGAGGATACCTAAAAATTATTTCCAACTCATATAAACTCCGATCCACACGCATCGCTTTATATAATTCATCAATCAATTGATTGTATTTTCATCTACAATGAGCCCTAATCGCACATTTCGGCCTTTTTGAAAATGAGGACCATTAAATGGACATTCATCATCACCTCCCCAATAGTACATGAAAATGAGTGAATCTCCATTCATTTTTAACCCTACATTACAAAATCAAAGTGTTAAAACATTAAAATACCTAATTTTAACATTCATATATATATATTACTAACTCTATATATAAACACAAGTATAGAATGATTGAGATGTTGAAGATTTACCTTGATTTGTACTCTTGACTAATTATGAAGTTGAAAGATGTAAAAATTGAGTATTTTTCAAACCACTCTTCTTCTCCCTTTCTCTCTATTCTCAACGATGAGTTTAGGTACTGCAAGAATCTGTCCCCAACCTTATCTGAAAAACAAAAGGCGCTTAAACTCGCCAAATCAATAGGCGAGTTTGAATTTCGCTTAAACTCGCCAAATCAAATGTCGATTTCAATTTTCATGGTGTTTTGTTTTTATATTACAAAAATAATTAATGGAAATTAAAAAAAAAATGAACTCGCTATTTCATTTGGCGAGTTTCAACTGACAAAGGTCAAACTCGCTATATCATTTAGTGAGTTTCAAAAAAATAGACATTTTGGCAAATAGTTTGGAAGGATTGTTATTTTGGGAATTATATTTTTAAAAAGGAATATTTTGAGAAAAAAATCTTCATTTAGGGATGGAGGGAGTAAATTCCAAAAATTTGACTTTTAAGTAATTCTGATTGCAACTTCAATAATTACTCTTATCATCCTCCAATTATTTTCTAGGCTTATAACATACAGTAAATATTTATGTTGAGAACTAGTAATATTTTTAAAGTTTATTGTAATAATTTCCTTTATTTTTAAAAGAAATAGACTATCGTTTTGAGAGGGAGGGAATACTCCATTTCTGTCTTTCACAAATGAGGCTTCTGCTTAAGTGTTAAATTCCTCATCATTTATGTTTCTTGATGGGGAATAATTAATAAAATTAATTTGGTTCAGATGTGAAAAATTGTACTCTTACATTTAAATACAAACCTTGTTTACTTTGGTTATCTGGATATGAAAAGTTGTGTGTGGAGCTGGAATCTATATTTTCATTCCTGTTGTGAATTACCGCAGCGGAACGGATCCAAGCTAGGAGTAATAATAAGAGCAACACACACGAAAAGTAAATCACACACAAAGGAACACACAAGAATTGTTAACCCGGTTCGTTGCAACAACAACTACGTCCGGGGGAGCTACCAAGCCAAAATATTCTCTCTAATATTTTCCGATGTTATAATTTGTCTCTAGGCTATCACATGTATTTATAGGAAACAAGAAATCAAATCCTAGTAATAAAAGGATTCCTAACTAAAGAAAGTATTCTTCTTTCTTCACAAGTCTTCCAAATATTGTCACACAAGGAAACATCAATCAAGAGGAAATCTCGATCAAATTAGGAAACGAGAATCGGCCCGTAATTCTTCCTTCCCGTCTACAGCCGCGGCCGCCCTCCATGCCAAGCGCGCCCGCGCAACCGTCCCGAGACTTCAAGTGCCCTCGTCCATTCTCCAGCCGCGGTCGCGCAGAGCCCAGCCGCGGTCGCGCACATGACCGTAAAACCGCTTGCGATTTTCCTTCATGGTTTTGACTCCAATCCCAACAATCTCCCACCTGGAGACAAACCATCCATGATACCTTTTCTTGAAACAAATTTCAAGGGCCGCCTAATGCGTTGGTAGCGCCCGGCCTCTTGTCTAGTTATCCAAGTGAGTTCAAGCCGAGCTACGCTTCAACATAACCGTCGGTTCTACCATGCTCCGAGTCTTCATTCCAAATGATCCTCCCCGCACATCCCCGCTCACTTGCTTGCTAACTATCGATCCCGAATGTCGAATCCACGTGCCCCACACAATCACAAGCTTGGAACCTTTGTTTGTTCTTTGCAACCCATCGCATCACCGTTCAAGATCCCGCTCCCATGTTGGCCAAATTGGCTCCGCGTCGGCCGACTTCATCACCCAATTTTCTACCAACATACCGTTTAGTGAAATTTCTCCCACCACGGCGATCTCGGCCACCACCATTCATCATTGGGATGCGCCTTCGTTTCCCCAACGACTCATGTTGCATGTGGTATACAACATATTATCCACGCCGCCACGAGCCACCAAGCTAGCTCCGCGGTTTACCTTCCATGTCCCACAACCGAAGGTCACCACACAACCCTCCTTATCAAGTTGCCTTATGGAAATCAAGTTCCTCTTCAAATCCGGGAATATGTCGCACATCACGTAGCCGTAAACAGTCCCATCCGTTGCTTTGACCCGAACAACCCCTTTCCAATGACTCGACAGATAATCGTTTCCCAAACGAACAACCCCAAAATCACCCAGAACGTCTTGCTTCCATTCTTTCGCACCGGTGCATGAATGAAACGTCGAGCCCGAATCCAAAACCCACGAATCGCTTGAACCGCTCCCACCCAAGATTAATACGTCCGCCATCTCTTCAAGAACATTCAATTCCTTCGCTCCGCCCGACCGCTTCGGACAACTTCTCCTAAAGTGCCCCTTCTCCCCACAATCGTAGCAAGTAATCACCTTCTTGCCACCCTTACTCTTTTCACCGACATTTAGTGCTAGCCCCGATGTCCCACCCTTGCTCTTCCTACGAATTTCTTCGCCAAGAATCACATCAACGACATCCGCAAACTTCGCCTTCACTTTTCCCGTTGAAACGCACCGCTATCGCAGCCGTATCCCAACTTTCCGGCAAAGAAGAAAGTAAAATCAATGCTAGTACCTCATCATCAAGAGTAACACCACGGAAGACAAGCTTGGGTCGCAAGATTTGAATTCACTTATATGCTTTGTTGCCGACATGCCCTCCACCATCCTTACGTTCAACAGCTTCCTCATTAGATGAGCTTTATTCGCCGCCGATGGTGCCTCGTACATGCTCGCCAACATCTGTAACATCTCCATGGTAGTCTTCGCCTCCAAAACATTCTTCGCCACATCCTTGGTCAACGTTTGCCTAACAAGCCCTAACGCCTTCCGATCCAAGATTTCGAATTTTGCTTCCTCTATGTCCGCCGGCTTTTCTTTTAATGGTAGATACAAATCCTTGTTCCACAGAACATCCTCGATTTGTGTCTTCCAAAAATTGAAATCCGTCCCATCAAACTTTTCGATCAACACCACCTTATTTCCATCCTCCAAAGCTCCCAAGAAATCCATAGCAAAAGACACCCCAAGCAATGATTCGACAAAACCAAGAGCTCTGATACCAGTTGTTGTGAATTACCGCAGCGGAACGGATCCAAGCTAGGAGTAATAATAAGAGCAACACACACGAAAAGTAAATCACACACAAAGGAACACACAAGAATTGTTAACCCGGTTCGTTGCAACAACAACTACGTCCGGGGGTGCTACCAAGCCAAAATATTCTCTCTAATATTTTCCGATGTTACAATTTATCTCTAGGCTATCACATGTATTTATAGGAAACAAGAAATCAAATCCTAGTAATAAAAGGATTCCTAACTAAAGAAAGTATTCTTCTTTCTTCACAAGTCTTCCAAATATTGCTGTCACAAGGAAACATCAATCAAGAGGAAATCTCGATCAAATTAGGAAACGAGAATCACCCGTAATTCTTCCTTTGCGTCTACAGCGCGGCCGCCCTCCATGCCAAGCGCGCCCGCGCAACTGTCCCGAGACTTCAAGTGCCCTCGTCCATTCTCCAGCGCGGTCGCGCAGAGCCCAGCGCGGTCGCGCACATGACCAGAAACTGCTCCTGCGATTTTCCTTCATGGTTTTGACTCCAATCCCAACAATTCCTTCACATGGCTCCATGTTTGGCGGGTTGTGCAGCCGAGATCGAGGCACATCAGCAAGCTCGTGTGATATTTGGCCAAGATTGATTTGCTTGATATAGTGCTCGGTGGGTCCCACAATACAATCTCGACGTCCATAGTGTCCGAGATTTATTTGGCCAAATCTTGGCTGCATTCCACAGGAAATAGAAAAATACAAAACAGAGATTTATTTGGCGAAATCTTGGCTGCATTCCACAGGTGTTATTTTTTGTTCATTTGTTTGCCGGTAATACTGAAGTCACAAAATAACTCACAGAATTTTGGGCACAAATTGATGTGTCAATGTTTGATTGAATGTTGTTATTGTAGGACCCACTATTCATTAATAAGTACTCAGTTTGTTATCAAAATTTTGTAAACTTGTTTTGTGCCCCTATTATTGCTCTTTGTTTGCAGTGGATTCCTTTAGAAAAATGTAAATAACAAAATACGATAAGCATCTCATTTACTGTCAAAAAGATAATTTGACGAGTGTAAACATATGACATTCATTCACTTGAGAGGAGATGTTTACAAGAAGAGCCAGCCCACCATGACATGTTCCATGGTAGCTTGAATCTTGAATCATGGTATATTTGAATATAGATAACTGTTCAAGGGGTTACAGGCATGGCCGTAAATGCCAAACCTCATTAACAAGTCGCAAGTAATGCAGATTTTCATGAAATCTGCTAAGGATATTACTACGTGAACTGTTCGAGATCTCCAAAAATATACAAGGTTAGTGAGCCTGCGAAGTCAAGCTTAGGTTCGGATAAAGCTTGTTTAAGAAATGTGCCTAGTTTTGGATTTCATTCGGGTTTTTTAAATTTAACAAAGTCAAATCAAGCCAAAATTTTATCGAGTAGATGTAGGATTTGAGTTCTTTGACTCGTTTAAATATCTGAATACAGACGGTGTCCAGATAGAAAGATAACCTGTTTAGAGGAAGGGAAGATGAAGGTTGCTTTGAGTTCATAAATGGCAATAAGAAATCCGTTTAACATCAGTATGGTTTAATATCCACATAATGTATCTTATATTGAAGAACTAGAGTTCAATCTATTGTTACAAATAAACTTTATATTCATCAAAATAGAGTTCAAAAGTTTAGAATATACAAGAAACCAAAATTAAATAAGGGAAGCTGACATCATAAATTTAGCTAGTGGCCGCTAAAAAAGAGCACTTATCAGGTCGTTGGCAATCTAATGGGAGCTTACCGATCATCTTCTTAGGTAAGCTAAATAGATTGTGAAAACTTGGGGGGGGGGGGGTTCTAAAAAAAGAGTCCCTATGAGATCATTGAAAAACTTATCCAAAAGAGCTAAAGTATTCTCGATTATAACTTGTTTGCAAAACTCATGCATTTATCATCAATTGATTGAATCTTAGGCGCTTGGTCCTGTCAAACATTGAAAATTAAAGCAAATTTTAGAGCTCTCATGCTTTATATCATAAATATAATTTTTCTGCGAGCATATATACTAACCTGATGGCTTGTCGGTGAGAGAGGACGAGCTTGAGGGGCCTTTTGAGCTATTATGTTCTGAATTTACAACTGAAGTTTCACTCCTCCCGTCCTACATAAATTAATGAAAACTTTTTTAACAATAACTAAAGACTATGTATGTTTATTATGTTATACATATGGAATGAGTATGCACATCAGTTTTGCAGCTTTAATTTCTCACCTGACTATTAACAGAGGAATGTGCTGAATGGGCAACCATCATGAAGGGGATCATGTTATTTTCTGCGAGTTCTCTTAATCTATTAAGCTCTGGCAGAACCACCTTACCAAGATCTGGTCTATCTTTCCGTCTCAGCTCTGAACACTCAAGTGCTAGCTTAGCAAAACACAAGGCCTCCTCCAAAGGCCAATCAGGTACACTGGTGTCCAGCATATCAGACAATGTCCCCTGCTCAATGGCCTTCCTGACGGTGTGAGTCAACCCCATTGGTGGCTTACCCGTAATCATCTGCAGAAGCATGATTCCTAAAGAGTACACATCTGACTTAACCCCAAGCATCCCAGTCTGTTGATACTCTGGATCAATGTAGCAGAAAGTTCCAGCTGTTGATGTCATTCGATACTGTGTAACATCTTCAGCTGCAGAAGATGGGAGAAGCCTGGCTAATCCAACATCACTTATCTTGCTCACAAAATTTCTATCGAGCAGAATGTTTCCTGGTTTGAGGTCACGATGAACTATTGGCTCTGGCTTAGTCTGATGGAGAAAAAGCATTCCCGTAGCTATTTCAGCTGCAATCTTAAACCTCAGTTGCCAAGGAAGTGGTGGGGTATTACCTCTTCTGAATAAACGGTCTTCCAAGCTTCCATTAGCCATGTATTCATAGACCAAACAACCATATTCAGGACAGGCTCCAAGGAGTAGAACCATATTGGGATGCCTCATACAGCTTAAAACTTCCACTTCTTGCTGAAACTGTGACCTTCCTTGAGCAGCGTCTGGTCTTAATACCTTAACCGCAACAGGTGTGTGATCGAGTTTACACTTGAAAACCGGGCCATACCCTCCTTCCCTATCTTCCGAGATTCAGAAAAGTAATTTGTTGCCTCTTCAATCTCCTCTATCGTGTATTTCCTATACCTATAGATTAGGGGCTTATTATCGTGTGATTCTGTGTCTTCATTGGCCTTCATTTCTGCACTCACTCTCCTTTGCGCTTCCAGTTCTGCAACTCTTTGAGTTGCTTCTGGTGACTCCATTGCTGCCCTCAACTTGGCCTTTTCTCTCTCTGCTTGTCTACCCGCTTCTTCTAGCCTTCGTTCTTCTTCAACTCGCCACCTCTGCAGCTCCTCAGCCTGTGGATATACATATATATATATATATATATATATATATATATATATACATATCAGATTAGTATCTGTTAAGTACTACCTTCGTTATATTTGCCACGTTTGACTTTTTCAGTCAACACAAGTAAACTTTGACCAAACATTAATGTCTATCTAATCTTCTCAATGAAATTCTAAAAATTGTTATTGATAAATTATTTAGTGATTAATCAATAACAATTTTAGCAATTTAATTAGGATGATAGTAACGTTAGGCCCACTGAACCTTTTGTTTGGCTGTAAGTGCTTCCTTGCAGGCTGTACTATACAAATCCATTGTTTTTTGGAGTTCGAGCTTTAATCTCCTCATCTCAGCATCTGAATCATCATGTGATGAAGCACATGACGTTCTTCCACTCTCGAAGGATGACATTGAAAAATCGTGTATTGGGCTTGTCTCATATGCCTTGGCTCCAAAGTGGGGCGACCCATAGCTCCGATCCGTGCTCGTTGAAACACATGATGTCCGACCCGAGTCAAACCCATCATAGAGCATAGCATTCGACATGAGTTCGGAGCTTGGCCTCCCGGAACTTACAAATGATATATCTGTTTCCATTTCAGAGAGATCCCCAAACATCTTCGGGTTCCAACCTCTTCCCTGAGAATAGGGTGATTCATATTCATCGGGCATGGGCATGGGCATGTTACGAGGCTGAGGCTGAGGCTTGCGGGGTGTCAGATCCCTGACTGTGACAGATTAAACATTTCAAAAATGAGTGCATAGTTAAAGAAGTTACTACTCCCTCCGTCCAAAATGAATGTCCAAGAAGTTTTCAAAATTGTTCTCGATCAATCAAGAGTAAATTTGGAAAGTTTTTCGACATTCATTTAGAGACGGAGGGAGTACATCCTTAACCAGGAGCATGAATTTAGACGAATATACCCTTGAAACTTCTGCTAAAGCTAAGTGTGGAGCGTGGAGTAGCTAAGACGTCCTGGTCTTTGGAAAGATTGTGAAGCTTCTCTTGAAGAGGAGACGTAAAAGGGGCATGACGCAAAGATTTCTTGGCAGAAGAGATCTTTCCTTTGGAGATGACATAAACAGTGCAGAAATCTGGTATTGATTTTGTTACTGTGGTAGGTATATCATTAACCTTAAATCGTCTGTGTCAAAAACATTTTTGCATTAGCCTTTTGAAATATTCATTGTCTTTTATATTAATGATCCGGAAATATATAAATGTTGCAGGAATATTAGATTTACTTGATGAAACCATTTCGCGAGGAGGCACCAAGCACCAGGTACTCTATGGCAGCGTAAGATACGTATTCTGTTATTGCTTTTGCTACATCCGTATCTTCAAGCCTAATGTCTAGACATTTTATCTGTAATACATATATAGTTTGCAGATGTCAAGCAGATGTGTGTGTGTGTGTGTGAGAGAGAGAGAGAGAGAGAGAGAGAGAGACTTACCTCTTTGCGGGTACAGAAGCAATGAAAGGAGACGAACAAGTCTTGGACTTGCTTATCGAGCTGTTGCGTATCAAGGACTGAACCATAGTTTGCAGCTGCATCGATCCACCATCAGAAACAAGTCATATGACGCATATAATTTTATTTTGTTTAAGCAAACGAACAATACCATAACTTGGAAAAATAAGGGAATATGATATATACTTACGTGAAGCGGAAGGAGGAGGTTTGTGAACGACGTGGATGAGAATAACGGTTTGGCCGCGGCTGAGGAGATTTTCGATAGCCCATTTGATTGCATGACGGCTTCCTTTGTCGTTGTCTATTGCCACGGCCACTACGCTATTGCCGCCCATCCCCCGCCTCTTGAATTCTCCTCCTCCACCACCACCACCACCATAGTATGAATTACCACCTCCTTTAACAAGCCACATCTCTACTCCTCTCTCTTTCTCTTGCTTGCTTCCTTCTTTCTTATGTTATGTATGAATTTTCTCTCTCTCTCTCTTTTTAAATCTAAAGAAAATTATGGATTAGAATGAAAGAAAGTACAAGATGATTGACGACAAGCTTTTTGTTCTATTTTGAGAACCTCTTCCTTGAAATTCGTTGGTTCTCTCAATTTTTCTTTCTTTTTCTGTTTTAAGTCAATTAAATTTCAAATTTACATTAAGGACGGTAATTTATTGAAATTACAATCGTTTCATTATGAAGTATATAAATTGTACTGTCCACAGACTTGTCAACATAATTCTTTTACAATATTTGAAATTTTATCATAATTAAAATATTAAGCCTCGAGATGCATCACAATTTAGTGTTTTATTTTTTGTACTTTTAATTACCTGTCAATTTGAAAAAAGATCTGCATTTGCTGGGAAACCATTGACACCTTGATGTAACAAGAACCAGCACCAGAAACAAGGGCGTAGGGCTGGACAAGTGGGCGGCCGCGCAGGGGATGATGGGCGACCGCACAGGTGAGGAATTACGCAAGGGAAAAGTGCCTGGACAAGTGGGCGGTCGCACAGGGGCTGATGGGCGACCGCACATGTGACGGAATTTGCAGCAGTTTTAATTTCTTTTCCGTTTTGAACAATTAAAATAGGGGTATTTTGGGTACTTTGTTTATTTCGTTTTTCTTAGGGTTTTAGGTTATTGTTGGGAGTATAAATACTCTCTTTGTTTGGGAGAGTTGAATTTTGATAAATTATTTGATTGCTTTGCAATTGTTAGTCTTTCTTGACTTGTTGAAGGTGGATTCCTTCGAGAGGGTGGATTCCTTCTGTTATTCAAGGTTCTCATCTATTAGGTGTTAATCTTGCCAAACCCTAATTCGTGGATTCGAATTGGGTCAAATAGTTGTTGATTCAATTATTTGCCTATCCGGTTACTATTTTCTTTAATTCCGCTGCAACCCTTTACATCAGTTGGTATCAGATAACGGACGATCCAAGGAGTGAGATGGCCAACAATCAAGCAAACCCTGGTGATTTGGCTGCTGTGCTAGAACGATTCCGACACGATTTGGAGCAACGCGAAGCAGAGCGTGTTGAACGCGAAGAGCAAAGAGAGGCGAAACGCGCTGAAAGGGATAGATTCACTACAAGAAAAACGGCAGTTATCGATGGAAAAATCCGTCACTAAATGTCAAAAATCCGTCACTAAATTGATTTAGCGACGGATTCCCGACGGAAAAATTCCGTTGGTAAAACGCTCGTCAGTAAATCTTTCGACGGATTACCGACGGTCTCAATCAGCTTTAGCGACGGATTTTTCCGTCGCTATTGTTTTAAAATCCGTTGGTAATTTGGTAAAATAAACGACCAATTTAAAGCATTATGCCGACGGATTAGCGACGAAAAATTCCGTCGCTATTTAAATGGTCGTTTTATTTTTTGGACCAATTTAGTGACGGATTATCGACGGATCATTCCGTTGCTATTATTTATTAAAAAAAATCAATATTTTTTTTATATGCCAAATTATTGAGGGCTTTCCCGACGAATATTTTCGTCGCTAAATTTGCATTTTATATTAATAATATTATATTTATAAATTTAAAAATATATATTAATATATTTTAAATATATATATATATATATATATATATATATATATATATTTAATATATATTAATATTATATATATATATATATATATATATATATATATATATATATATATATATATATATATATATATATATATATATATATATTTAAATAAGTCCCTTAACTTTTTTTTATTCTCAAATCAGTACCTTAACTTTAATTTATCTTAAATCAGTCCTTAATATTTCATAGTTGCACTTTGCTCCCCTAAGCTTCTTTTATACTCAAATCAGTCCTTACAAATCTTTCATTTCAACTTTGATCCTTCAAAACACTTTAAAACGTCTCATAAAATGTCACATGCAAGTCAATTGCATTAATTTCGTTAGAAATTTAACAACCCTATACTTCTATAGTTGAATTGCAAAAAAAAACTAAAAATGTTAGCGCACCAATTGGCTACATTAAACTCTTAGAAGCAACATTAGAAATTGAAGTAAATGTAAGAACCAAATTGCAATTAACCTTGTAGAAAAGGAAAACAATAATAATAATAATCCTGATATTCTTTTTGAATAATCTAGACAAAAACAATTGGTGCCTAATGCAGCTTGATTCCACGCAATAACTTCCTTGTCCATGCGATTGAAGCTTTGCTCCATCGCTTTTGACCACTCCATTGCCTCCGCCTTGTGCTCCAGCTCTTCCTTAACTAGTTTGTGTAACCGATCCTTGCACCGTGTAGCTACCTACAAAAATTCGATCCAAACCACATCATGATTCCATGTAAAGATAATAAATTAAGAACAGCACAAAAATCATTATTAGGTTTCAGTTTTTACGTACATGTGAACATCCATGGCCGTCATAAACTCCGAAATAATGCAATTCCAAAGTGAGACTGTCCGCTTTCAAACATAACGAAGGATGAACGGCGACGGCATCCTCCATATCTCTCCTCCTTCCACACACCGACGCAGCATCGAATTTCTGAATCACCGCTACGTAATTCAAAATAGCCGATGTTCACGGACTTAAAAAACGCCTGGCTTGAAGCGGCAATCTCCTTCGTTTCACCGTCATGCCGTTCACTATCGGAAGTACAGTTCTCAACGGCGTCGTTAAACTCACGAGAATACGACACCGAGCATAAACCAAGCCTAAGACGCTTTAGTCTGTTAACATTCTCTCCCGGAAAAAACATAACACGCCGGATCTCCATCCGCTTCCGCCGCGCCGCCTGTGAACTCGTCTCGCAACCACCAGCCGAAGCCTTCTTATTCTCACTCACAATTCCACAGCATATCTCCGCCATTTGCAATCTCTCTCTAGATCATCAACATGGCCATAATCACACTACAAAATCGTCGCCATCGCATAGCGAATTTTGAAATTGAAATTGTGGAGAATATTAGAGCGGCTCTTTTGAAATAAACGAAGAGAAAGGATGGGTCCCATGTCCTTCTCATGGGAGGTATCTAAGATGAACGGAAGCTTTTTGGTGGCGGACGGCAGCAAACAGAGAGATAAGTGAGGGAGAAAGAACGGCAGCAAGCGAAACAGAGAGAGAAATAAGGGAGAAAGAACGGCCGAAGAAATGAGGGAGAAAGAGAGAAAAGAATAGAGAGAGAAAATAATGTGGTTGAGTTTTTTTATGTTGAACTTGGACCATTGGATGTGTGTGATTAATGGTTCAGATTGATTTAAAATCAATCCATGTGAAATTAGGGGAGCCAATCAAAAGAAGTGTATTTGTGTTTTTGATGGATGAATTTGAACCATTTGATTCATTTATATTTGATGTATTTCATGGTGAAGATGTTGCTTGGGGTAGTGATCCATGTGTATATATATGTTCTAATGATTTATTGCCACCTCTTATATTTATTTGTTTATCACAAAAATTTCTTAATGATCATAATAATTAATAAAAATAATTATTAATATAAAAAATGATTTAAAATATAAAATAATAGTATCTAATAATCAATATCTATATAAAAGTTGAAGTGAATAAGAAATATTGCTAAAAATAGTAATTTGACGCCAAAACATGGATTATATATATATAGAAACTTTCAATTACACATCATTATTTTTTGAGCCAAAAAAATAATCATTACTAATTGTTTGCTGGATCATTTAACCTTGAGAAAAACAGTCAAATTAAATAAGAAAACAGTCTTTTTGTGTAAGTTCCAAGTTGTTGTAATTAATTGGGTCCCCAAAAGATTGAAATGTCAATAGTCAAACCGTCTTGGTAACAGATAAGAGTACAGACGGTTCGATTTCCAACTTTCTGTGTTTCCACTTTTCAGTTCATCCCTCTTTAAGCTGATCTTACAGAAATCAAAATCTCCATATATATGTGTGTTTTTGTGATCTTCATATATTAAAGCAGCAAACAAGGTTTTTCATCTTAAAGTTCAATCCCTTTCCCCATTATCAATAACTTCTTGAGTATGTTTTTTTTTTTTTTCCATTTCCTTGCAATTCCGTTAACTATCGTTTTTAAATTTCATGTATGTTTATCGTTCAGATGGGTGATTGGAAATGGGAAAACTTGCCCCTTGACTGTTTGGTGGATATACTTTCAAGAGTTGGAGTGTTGTCGCTGATGGAAGGAGCACCATTTGTATGCAAGTCATGGTACAAAGCCACTCTGAGTCCTCTATGCTGACAATATCTCTTCTTTCCAGACGACATGAGTATTATACCCTTTGGGGATTGTTATGCTCCTAAAGATTTGCTAAATGTTTACACCTCATGTGTTAATTTTGCGATCCGTCGTAGCCATGGATCTGCCAATGTTGTTGTGTTTCCTCTATACTTTCCATTGACAAAGGAAGCACTAAATTCTATTGGTGAAGGGTAAGTTTCTTAACTTCTTTTTAAGGAATTACATTTTCTAGAAAATATGTCACATAATAAATGTTTATTTTACTGATTTTTCTTGCTAAATGTTTTTTTTTTCTTTTCATATTTCATAATGTTTTGCAAAATCAATACGAATAGCAAAAATATTTAAACATATTTGCCATTGATTTAGTAAAAGTAAAACATTTTCAAAAATGTTCTTAAATGAAAATTGAGACACTCATGTAGTGGTATGGAGGTGGTAACATTTATTTTTCTTCCTGAATTCCTTCAATTCAATTATGTAATCTTGATCTTAGTTTCAAGGGACCCGGCTTTTAATTTCTGTGTTGCATTAAGAAGAATCTTAGAGTTACTTGATAATGTGAAAGTGTCTTTGCTTGTGCTGTTACATGCTGCATCCATGACATTTGCTACTGCAATCTTATCATCTTATTGCAGATATCTCATTCAGTTAGTGATAATGAAAAGAGTCCAGTTATGGGGTGAAAAAAGAATTCAGTCAATGGAGGATACAACTACACAAAACATTGTTCAAGATTTTGGATCTGCAACTAAAATGTTGGTCAAGGAAGGAAAAACAATCAAGATTGAGAAGGAGTGATAATGCCAATATTTGGACTTTTGATCTCTTTGCTTTGGTGAAAGGATTATTAGGATAATTATTATTAAGACTTAGCTTTAAGTACTTAAAGTTTGTTATGGTTTTTTCTATTTTATGTGATCAGATTCTTGGTTGCTTTTTTGAATGATCTAAGAATTACTATTTGTTGCATGATCATTAAATTCAAAACCGATGTCATTAACATTATCATCAATTTAGGGGAAAATCACATTCTTAACAATCATTATTTTTATCTAATTTTATACATATGTAATTTCTTAAAATTTCAATTTTCTTTGAAATAGTTTTTTATCGGTTCAATCAACAGTTATAAGTGACGTCCGTGAAGAAGCTGGTCAAGTTCTGGAGTTAAATTTGCTCCAAAAAGAACCCGAAAGCGAAAAAGTAATTATTTTTAAATAAAAATCATTTAACTTTTATATATTTTTATTTCTTTATAATTTAATTTTCTTAATTCAATTTAATAGGCGCATTTGTTCCTCCAATACCATTTAACGACAAAGATGTGGATACAAATTCTTATTTTACTAAAGGTACATTTTCTAACATATATTTTTCTTATCATGCAAAGTATGATTATATTTTTTGAGCAATTGTTCTTATGTTTTAATATACATACAAAGTATATGGACTTTGGTGATCCTTCAAACAAATGTCCATACTGTAATGCATACTTTTGGTTTGGAGAGATTGAATAAGAGATTCAAAACGACTTTGGATTCAAAATATTCGGGACAATTGTATGTTGCGTTGTCGAGGGTCACAAATCGACATGGGTTGAGGATACTAATGTGTGATGTAGATGGAAACGCCACCAATGAAACGACAAATGTTGTCTATAAGGAAATTTTTCAGAATTTGTAATATTATTTAGTATTTGATATACTTATATAAGTAACTCTTTCGTTAATGTCATGTTTCTTAATTGCATGAAAGTTCATTACAATATGAAATTTTTTGGTTGGGTTCCTATTTATGAAAAAACGTTTTGTCGTGCGTTTTAACGCACGGGTGGCATACTAGTTAAATAATAAATAACAATATATCATAATAATAATATACATATTTTCTTGATGATTATAATAATTATTTAAAATAATAAACAACAATAATAATAATTTGTCTTTCAAAAAAATTATAAATACAAAATAACATTTTATCATAATAATAAATAAATAAATAATAATATTTAATAATAATAATAGTAATAATCATTATTAATAAACCAAGCAAATATCAAGAAGAAGAATATTTACTAATATTATTGAGAGATAATAAAAATAATTGAATAATATATAATAAATAAATATTATGATAATAATATAGAAAAAATACTTAAAACAACAAAATAAATTAAACTTCTAAGACATACCCTAAACACAAATTTATATACCTAAATCCTAAATCATATGCCCTAATGATCCTAATAAAAAATAAAAAATTTATTATTGTATCACGCTTAATAATATTAACAATAACATTTTTTGGATTTTTATTAGGATCATTATTATTTTTTTAAATTATTGGTCAAAGTTGATCAAAGTTGACCAAAAGTGCACACTCCGCTGGGACGGAGGGAGTATGCCTTAACACCTTATACCCTATACCCTATATCCTATACCATATACCCTATATCCTATATCATATACCCTATACTCTATGCCCTATATACTATACCATATACTCTATACCCTATACTCTCTACCCTATACCCTATATACTATACCCTATATACTATACTATATACCCTATACCATATACCCTATACCCTATACTCTATACCCTATATACTATACCCTATATCCTATATACTATACCCTATACCCTATATAATATACCCTATACCCTATACCCTATATACTATACCCTATACCATATACCCTATATACTATACCCTATATCCTATACCCTATACCCTATATACTATACCCTATACCCTATATACTATACCCTATACTCTATACCCTATATACTATATCATATACCACATACCCTATATACTATACCCTATACCCTATACTCTATACCCTATACCCTATATCATATACCCTATACCCTATATCCTATACCATATACCCTATATCCTATAACCTATACCCCATATCCTATACACTATACACTATACCCTATACCCTAAATGTATAATTTTTTTATTTTTTATGAATATAAATAAATATTTTGGACATTTTTTAGTATTGAATCAGGGACGGGTAATATTATTTAATTTTTATTTATAAATGTATAGTTCTTTTTATTTTTTATGAATATAAATAAATATTTTGGACATTTTTTAGTATTGAAGTTTTTTTCAAAAAGTTATATAAAAAAAGTTAGAAAAAAATAAACAAATGAAAGTATAATAAAGAAATCAGGGACGGGTAAAATTCTTTAATTTTTTATTTATAAATGTATAGTTTTTTTATTTGTTAAAAAATCCACTACTAACCAACATCTCAAATAATTTTATTTATCCCAAAAAAATTAAAAAAGTATATATGTTATTGTCCGTCCCTCTTCTATTATATACTTTTATTTCTTTAAAAATTCTTAACTTTTTTTATATAAATTTTTGTAAAAAAAAATTCACTACTAACCAACATCTCAAATAGTTTTATTTTTCCAAAAAAATAAATAAAAAGAATTAAAAAAGTAAATTCTATTGTCCGTCTCTCTTTTTTCTATTATATACTTTCATTTCATTAAAATTCTTAACCTTTTTTATATAACTTTTTTTTTAAAATGTTCACTACTAACTAACATCTCAAATAGTTTTATTTATCCAAATAAAAAATTAAAAAATAAAATATAAAAGTAAATGATATTGTCCGTCTCTCTTTTTTCTATTATATACTTTCATTTCTTTAAAAATTCTTAATTTTTTATATAACTTTTTATAAAAAAAATCACTACTAACCAACATCTTAAATAGTTTTATTTATCCAAAAAAAAGTATAAAAAAATTTAAAAAGTATATATGCTATTGTCCGTCCCTCTTCTATTATAATCCGTCCGTAATTAAATCCGTCACTAACCCGTCGCTAACCTAAAATATAAATTTAATAATTATTTTAAATAATTTAGCAACGACTCAAATCCGTCGGTAATAATATGTAATTAATTACAGATGGATTATAATCCGTCGGTAATTAAATCCGTCAATAATTCGTCACTAACCTAAAATATAAATTTAATAATTATTTTGAATAATTTAGCAACGACTCAAATCCATCAGTAATAATATGTAATTAATTTATCGACAGATTATAATCTGTCGGTAATTAAATCCGTCACTAATCCGTCGCTAACCTAAAATATAAATTTAATAATTATTTTAAATAATTTAGCAACGACTTAAATCCGTCGGTAATAATATGTAATTAATTTACCGACGGATTATAATCAGTTGATAATTAAATCCGTCACTAACCTAAAATATAAATTTAATAATTATTTTAAATAATTTAGCAACGACTCAAATCCGTCGATAATAATATGTAATTAATTTACCGACGGATTTTAATCCGTCGGTAATTAAATCTGTCACTAACCTAAAATATAAATTTAATAATTATTTTAAATAATTTAGCAACGACTCAAATCCGTCGGTAAAAATATCCGTCGCCATTCCGTCATAAATCCGTCGGTAAAAAGTGCGCAATTTTTTGGCGCCAAAATGGTGACGGATTAGAGACGGAATGGAATCCGTCGGCATATCCGTCACTAAATTCGTCGATAATCTCGTCCTAATTTTGTTTTTTGTTTTTCACCCTAGGCCGTTGCTATTTCGTCGCTAATCCGTCGGTATTAGTGACAGATTTATTTCCGTCGCTAATTTCCGTCGATATCTGTCAGTTTTCTTGTAGTGATTGTTGACAGAGGCTTTGCAGGCTTTGCAAGTTGGTATTGGCAATCTTGGGCAAAGGCCAGATCGACAAGATGAACGTGTCGAACGTGGGGCTTTTAATTGTCGTGGTCAGCCAGTCGGAGGTAATCCTATTTATGAACAGTACCCTAAAATTAAAGTTGATTTGCCTTTCTTTACTGGTGAATTAGATATGATTGAGTTTTCTGATTGGCTTGAGGAAGTAGACAAATATTTTGCTTTGATGAATATTCCTGCAGAACGACAAGTTCCTTATGTGGCTTATAAATAGAGTGTGGTGCATCTGCTTGGTGGAAGCAATTACGTACCCAAAATATTCGTAACAACCGACCTATGATTACTGAGTGGCCTGTGATGAAACAAGCCTTGAGGCAACGATTTTTACACGCTGATTTTGAACAAAAACTATATCGAAAATTTTTGGAGTGTGTACAGGGTACTAAATCTGTTGGTGCTTACACGAATGAATTTCACTCTTGGTCTGCACGTAATGATTTGTGTGAGTCGGATGCACAGTTGACTGCTAGGTTTATTTCTGGGCTTCGTGTTGATATTCGTAATCAGGTTGAGTTGACACCTGTTCACTTTTTAGATGAGGCTATTGATCGGGCTTCCACAGTTGAACGTCAACTTACTACTCTTGGGAGCGCCGGTTCTTACTCTTCTGTTGGTAATGCGATTGTGGCCAAAGAGCCAACACAAGGTGTGGGTGCTAAGCCCGTTGTAGCCGGTCAAACTAATCCGGGTGTTGTTTCGGCTAAGAAGCCCACTGCTCCTGCTGCTGGTGGTCAACAGAATGCAAATTCTTATGCCAAAAATTATGGCACCAAGTGTTTTAAATGTGGGGAGACAGGCCATATTTCTAGTGGTTACCCTCTTAGAAAGAATATTAATATGGTGGATCGTGAGGGTGGTGATGATGATGGTAATGGTGAGATCGCTCATCTCGATCCTAATGGGGATGATGATGATTGCGAGGACCATGATTCGTATGTGGTTCGTAAACTTTTATTGCCTACTTCCGTGGAAGAGGTTAATCCTGCTCGACATAGTATATTCCGTACAATGGGTATGGTCAATGATATGGCAGTACACATTATTGTTGATAGTGGAAGCAGTGAGAACTTGGTCGCACGTGGTTTAGTCAATAAGCTCATGCTTGAGGTGCGTAACCATCCATCTCCTTATTTTGTTGGGTGGATCAATGCTATGGGCTCTTTGAAGGTAACACATCAGTGTCTCATTCCTTTTTCTATTGGCAACTATATGGATGTGATTACGTGTGACATTGTGGATATGAGCACTTGCCAGTTGTTGCTTGGGAGGCCATGGCATTTTGATGTTGGGTCCATGGATTGTGGGCGGACTAATTTGATCAGTTTTATGAAGGATGTGGTCAAGTTTACTCTTTGTCCATTGAAAGCTAAAGGAGCACACGGTAGTAAAGGGGACATGAAAGGGATTATTTCCTTCTTTGTTCCAAAACCTTTTCTTTCAGGTACTGCAACACATGGAACTAAGAAAAGCAAACCATCGGTTCATAAGAAGGCATCTGTACAAGTGGCGAGAAGACCCAAGAAGGAAGTTTCATGCAAGAGACGTGTTCCTTTTTCAGCACATGATTCAGGGACGAATCATTTTAAAGAAGGGGTATATGATGTAGCAAGAACCAGCACCAGAAACAAGGGCGTAGGGCTGGAAAAGTGGGCGGCCGCGCAGGGGATGATGGGCGACCGCACAGGTGAGGAATTACGCAAGGGAAAAGTGCTTGGACAAGTGGGCGGTCGCACAGGGGCTGATGGGCGACCGCACATGTGACGGAATTTGCAGTAGCTTTAATTTCTTTTCCGTTTTGAACAACTAAAATAGGGGTATTTTGGGTACTTTGTTTATTTCGTTTTCCTTAGGGTTTTAGGTTATTGTTGGGAGTATAAATACTCTCTTTGTTTATGAGAGTTGAATTTTGATAAATTATTTGATTGCTTTGCAATTGTGAGTCTTTCTTGACTTGTTGAAGGTGGATTCCTTCGAGAGGGTGGATTCCTTCTGTTATTCGAGGTTCTCATCTATTAGGTGTTAATCTTGCCAAACCCTAATTCGTGGATTCGAATTGGGTCAAATAGTTGTTGATTCAATTATTTGCCTATCTGGTTACTATTTTCTTTAATTCCGCTGCAACCCTTTACATCACACCTTCTACCTTTCTTTCATATACTAGTACACACTATTGATTTTTTTTTTTTTTTAACTATTTTGTCAAAATTGAACAAAATTATGTTTTTTTTCAGTTGTCATATACTCCTCCTGTCTTGCCGAAAAGGACACAAATGGGTCTTGCACGGAGATTAAGGAAAGTGCATAATGAAGTAAGTGTTGTGAGCATGAATAAGTGAAAAGTGATGTATGAGAGAGAAAGTAGAGTAGGAAATAATAAGTGAATAGTTATTATTATTATTGTGAAAAAAATTAATAGATATTGTGAGTATGACAAGTGAATCACATTAATAAAAAAATATTTTGGGATGCGTCTTTTTAAACGGGACATCCAATATAAAAATTTGTGTCAATTCAAATAAGAAGGGGGGGGGGGTGAGTACACGCCAAAAAGAACCGGTGCACTTTGTATGGGGAAGCATATATCTTGCACACTCAAGAAAGTATAAACCATTCACTTAGGGTCCGTTGGTAGTCAGTATTAACCCCGGATAATTTAGGTTGGGATTATTAAGGGCTCGTCCGGTGCACAGTTTTATAAACGGAGATTTTTTAAAACGGAGCTTTTTTTGGACGCTATAATTTTGAGCGGCCAAAATATCCCCAACTTTTTAAAATTCAATCGTCTAAAACTCTTGACTAACACGCTTAATAAAAAAAAAACTGAATTTTTTTATCTCCGTTTTAACAAAAACGCTCGACAAGACAGGGCCTAAATCGACTACATGGACGTTTGGTACACAATTGACCATCCGTACTATAATCTGCGGCAATGGGATAAGAGGGTTGTCCCCTCCTTATTAATCCCGGTATAGAGGAAGTATTATTAATCCTCTCCTTAAATATATCCCAGAGCCTAATCCTATCTCCATCTTCTCTTTTACAAATATATCCCGTCCATACAATATTAGACGGTAAACCCCATAGCCTAATCCTATCTCCATCTTCACTGTCGTTCCTCCTGTTCTTGTTCCTTCATTTGGCGATTTTGCTAGAACCTTCAAATGTGTGTTCTTCAATTTTTTAGTTTTCTTCCTTGTACCAGAGTGTTAACTGTTGGACCTCTCCCTTAGATCTTGTATGGTTAGAGAACAACCCCAAATTAAATTACATTCTTGGTTGGTATTGAAGCTAAAGATTCTGCACTTGCTCAAAATCAAAATGGAGTAATTGTAACAGTACAATATCCTTACCAAGGAATGTGGATGGATGATATCACATGGGCTCGAGACATCAATTGAGGTATGGAGTTTTCTCATTGATGCCTTTGCACAAGTCTCAAAAGAACGTGAGTTTTCCTTGTCACAACGATTACATTTCCATAGAAAAGAGAATAAGACCAGGGCTGAGTACTTAAGAACTTTTAAAGAGATCTTCGATGAGAATTGGCTGCCATTGGCAAACCCATCGAAGATCAACAAAAAGTTTTTCAATTGTTAAAAGGCCTAGGCAATGGCTATGAATCTTTTTTGACCTCGATGTTTAGACCCCATGTTCCCTCCTACAAAGAAATTGTTTCACTACTTCAGAGTCATGAAGCCATGAAAAAATGGGTCAAAGAATGGCCAAAATAGTCATGGAAAATCACAGGAAAACTTTAGTTCAAAGGGACGAGGCTTTACCCAAGCTGCTCATCATGGTAATGATCAGGCCAATGACCAAGTAGTCATCTGCCAAATTTGCAACAAGAGAGGCCATTCTGCTGATAATTGTTGGCATCGATATAATCATGCTTATCAACGAGAGGTGGCTCAAGCATTAGCAGCCATGTCAATGTGATGCCGAAAGAGAATCATGGTTTCCAGATACGGGCGCCTCTTAGCACATGACCTCAGACAATGGTAAGTTGATAAATATTATTCTTTATTCTGGACCTGATAAGATCATGGTGGGAAATGGTGAAAAGCTAAATATAAACTCATGTTGGAAATGCAACATTAAAAATAGGAGATAATGAAAATGGTTTTGTCATAAAACAAAGGGACACAAAGAATGTGATAGCAACGGGCAGTAGGTCAGGCAGCTTATACTCTGGATGAAAATGGTGGTGAAGTTTTTTACTCAAATCGCTTTAGAGCTGCTAGTCATGAGGTGCGGCATCAATGACTTGGACACCCACATTATAGAATAGTGGATTTTCTCAAGAAAAATAAGTTAGTCTCTAGCAATTGTTCACGTAAGAAGCTTTGTAGTAGTTGTCAGTTAGCTAAATCTTGTCGATTGCCTTTCTTAGAAATAAAAGAATATGCTACTCAACCTTTTGAGAAAATTCAATGTGATTTATGGGGACCAGCCCCAGTTCGATCAGTTTAACAATTTCGATATTATGTGATATTCATTGACGAATTCTCTAGATTCTCTTGGTTCAAAGATGGGAAGTTCAAAAGATATTTAACTGATCATGGGATAAAACATCAACTTTCATGTCCTCGAACACCTGAACAAAATGGGTTAGCAGAACGAAAGCATCGTAATGTGACTGAGCTTGGTTGTTTCATGGACATGTTCCTACTTGGTTTTGGGTCGAAGCATTTGCAACTGCTACATGGCTAATTAATCGTCAACCTTCCAGTGTTTTGGGAATGGTCAGTCCATTTGAGAAATTAAATGAAAAACAGCCTGATTATAGCTCATTAAGTGTGTTTGGATCAAGATGTTTTCCTTATCTTCGAGACTATGCTAAAAATAAATTTGATCCAAGGTCTCTCCCATGTGTTTTTCTGGGATATAGCGAGTATTACAAGGGATATAGTAGGCCAATTTACGGACCGAACCACTAGTCATTTGGAAAAATTTCAAACCGTCCGTCGGTAAACACTAATATATTGTCGGAAATTGTCCTTTGGTAAAGGAAAATTTCAAACCGTCCGTCGGTAAACACTAATATATTGTCGGAAATTGTCCTTTGGTAAAGGAAGCCAGCCGGCCGATAACCGGCGTTATCACCAGAGAGATTACCGATGGAATAATCTGTCGGTAAATATATAAGATTTTACCGACGAAAATGTCCGTCGGTAATTAATGGAGAATTTCCGATGGACTTATCCGTCGGTAAATCTATTATCCGTTTTTAAATGAATTTACCGACAGAGAATTCCGTCGGTAAATTGCACATAATTTTTTTTAAAAAAAACTGCATTAAAAAAACCACTTGCAACCTGTTCAAACAAATACCAAAATTTCCACCTGTTTAAAACATACACCAAAAACATGAAAAAACAAATTCAACGTTCGTCAAATTCTCAAAAACAACATAAAAACTACTTAAGTTTGATTACAAGCCAATTAAAACACAAGTTTAATGATCACGACTATGACCGCTACCGCTACCGCTACCACCACTTCGCCTACTAGTGCCACAATCACCGTCCAAATCAACGTATTGACCGACTATGAGGCAGAGGCATTACCGCTAGTAGGTTGCTGTTGTTGCAAATTAATGGTTGTCATTACTTGTTGCATGCGCTCCTCAAACTGTCTTTGCGCAACTTCTCGCTCTTCTCGAAGACGTTCCTCAAACTTGCTTTCCAATTGGCGATATGAAACTTCTCGCTCTTGACGCTCTATCTCCACTTGCCTTTGTACCTCTTTCTGAACCCGAGCATCGAATGTCTCTTGATCCACATTCTGACTACTGAAAGAAGAAAAGCATGGCGTAGTATGGCTGCTTAATGGTATGTAAAAAAACCTAGCACCATGTGGTCCGAATTCAGGCAAGCGATCTCCCTTTGGTTGCTTGTCTTCAAGGACAATGGCTTTCCAAAGTTTTTCCCGAAATGCGGGTCGCTCGGTGCTTTCAGGATTCATACTTCCTTCTTCAATAGCCTCCTCACGAGCACACTTCTCATACTCTTCCTAACAAACAAACAAAAAACATTATTCAGTATGGTAGTAAACAATGTTTCTTTAACTAAATAATTCATAATTTACTAATAGAAAATACTATTAACACTTACATAAAGGCCCTGGTAATAAGGATTAATCCATTTTGGCCCTGAGCCATCAGGAACCTCCACAGTATGCGTAGCAATAAACACAGCAGCTGCATCAGCCTTATCTCCATGTTTCTCTTTCTTAATATTTATAAAAAAATTATAAATTCAAAATTTCATCAAATAATAACATATTAATCAAATAGAGTACTGCTAATTTACAAACAAAGAGTAAATTAAGTAGATTTACCATACGGTGCCAAGTTTCGCTGAAGTTAATAGATCCTCCAGTATGTACACTCCCCTGCCCTTGAAGAGAAGACGTAATAGGGGCAGAACGCAAAGATATCTTGGCAGAAGAGATCTTTCCTTTGGAGATGACATAAACAGTGCAGAAATCTGGTATTGATTTTTTTACTGTGGTAGGTATACCATTAATCTTAAATCTTCCGTGTCAAAAACATTTTTGCATTAGCCTTTTGAAATATTCATTGTCTTTTATATAAATGATCCGGCCGTAAATATATAAATGTTGCAGGGATATTAGATTTACCTGATGAAACCATGTCGCAAGGAGGCACCAAGAACCAGGTACTCTATGGCAGCGTAAGAAACGTATTCTGATATTGCTTTTGCCACATCCGTATCTTCAAGCCTAATGACTAGACATTTTATCTGTAATACATGGCCAATCAGACTTTTAAACCCTTGTACTATTATGAAGCTGCTGTTTTAACCATCGTTGTTTTTTTTTGGCAATTTTAATCACCCTTCTAATATTACGCAGTCATATTAACCTTATTCCCAAACTCCGTTAAAAAATCTAACTTTCGTTTAATAATTTAACAAAACATAACAAGATTATAACCTAGATGATGACTTGGTTATAATTTTATGCATGTATCGCGGACATATATTTACGACAGAGGAAAAAAAAGCCCTAAAAACGATAAGAGCGCAACATAGAGTGAGAAACTAGGGGCTTTTTTTAACGGAGTAAATATATGTCCGCGATACATGCATAAAATTATAATCAAGTCATCATCTAGGTTATAATCTTGTTATGTTTCGTTAAATTATTTAACGAAAGTTAGATTTTTTTAACGGAGTTTGGGAATAAGGTTAATATGACTGCATAATATTAGAAGGATGGTTAAAATTGCCAAAAATAAACAACGATGGTTAAAACCGCAGCTTCATAATAGTACAAGGGTTTAAAAGTCTGATTGGCCGTAATACATTCGTAGTTTTGCAGATGTCAAGCAGATGTATGTGTGTGTGAGGGAGAGAGAGAGAGACTTACATTTTTTCGAGTACAGAAGCAATGAATGGGGAGGAACAAGTCTTGGAATTGCTTATCGAGTTGTTTCATATCACGGATTGAACCATAGTATGTAGCTGCATCGAACAACCATCAGAACAAAAAAAAAAAAGACAACTTACGGCATATGAATAGCTCCAAATCGCAAAAAGTCAACGTTTAAATAGTTTCAGATTCTTGTCCATAACATTGTGTATACATGAAATCACTCCAAATCACAAAGTCAACTATTAATTAGATTCATTTTTTTTATTTGGTACAATAATTTCAGATTCTTGTACATAACATTGTGTATATATGTGAAGACTCTGTGTTTTTCTTGGCATCTCACCTCTGCTAATTTTGAATCACTCAGATTCTTGGCTATTAGATGCATGATTTTGCAGATAATCTCCCTTTTTCGCAATTTCTTGCATTTTCTATGTCTTTCCTTTTTCATTTTGTTTAAAATACATACTCTATATATTAAACAAAACACACATAGAATTTTCATTCTAGTTATTCAACTATATATATGTGTGTATTCTTTCGCGGTTTCTTGCATTTTCTATCCTGTTTCCTTTTTCTTTTTGCTGAAAATATCTAGAAATTTGACAAAACACAGGCAGAACACTCACTAAAATGATCAAATTGATATCAATGTTTGGTAAAAGTTCACTTGTATTGATCGTTAAAAATTCAAGGGTGACCAAACAAAATGAGACGAGGAAGTATAATCATAATCATATATAAATGTAGCAAAGAATTCAACATGCAAAACATTTCACCATCTAGTTGAGCGAGAACAACTATGCATCTGATAATAGAAATACATCGCAAGCATTCATATTCATCGTTTTTTATTTTACTTCTTTTAAATCTTATGCTATGGAGTTATAAATTTCTTCTATTCAAGCAAATCAACAAAATCAAAAACATGAAAAAACAAGGGAGAATGATATGCGTACGTGAAGCGGAGGGAGAAGGTTTGTGAACAACATGGATGAGAAAAATGGTTTGGCCGCGGGTGAGGAGATTTTCGATAGCCCATTTGATTGGATGATAGCTTCCTTTGTTGTTGTCTATTGCCACCGCCACTACGCTATTGCCGCCCATCGCCGGCCTCTTAAATTCTCCTCCTCCAACACCACCACCACCATAGTATGAATTACCACCTCCTTTAACAAGCCACATCTCTACTCCTCTCTCTTACTCTTGCTTCCTTCTTCTTTCTTATGTTATGTATGAATTCTCTATCTCTCTCTCTCTCTCTCTCTCTCTCTCTCTCTTTTAAATCTAAAGAAAATTATGGATTACAAGATGATTGACGATAAACTTTTTGTTCTATTTTTAGAATCTCTTCCTTGAAATTCGTTCGTTCTCTCTTTTCTGTTTAAAACGATGACATTACTAAATAATTTAGTGAATTGTTATTTACCTCCACAAAGTTACCGAATACCCCGGGTGGTACTATATACAAGGCATCATTTTACAAGGCACATACAAAATGACCAAAATACCCTCATATATATACTTAAAAAAAAAAAAAAAACCCTTCCCTCCCCATTTCAAACGACGGACTGTTCTCTCTCTCTCTCATAGCCGTTCTCTCTCTCTCTCTCTCTCAAAACAAACGAACGTCGCTCTCTCTTCTCTCTCTCACTCGACGACGAACGTCGCCATCACCACCGCCGAAAAACATGAAGACAAACCTCCCTAAAACCGGTGGAAAGTCCGTCACTTCTTCCGCCGCTCCAAAAGTAATTATTTTTAACCTAGATTTTAAATTTGAAACCCAACAACAAATTTATGCCTAAAATGGATTATATAATGTTTAATGTTGTTTAAACGTATCCTAAATGGTTCTAATTGCGATTTCGTAACATTAATTTGGGTTTTTTGTTTGAATCGGATACGAATTCGTGTGCCTAAAATTTGAAGTTGTCGGCGTGCGTTTCGTATGAACACATACGAATGGTTACCAACATATCGGGTATTGGCATACGAAATGTAAGGCGATTCATCGGTTTACATTTCGTATGCCAATACCAAATGTTGGTAACATTCGTATGTGTTCATACGAATGGTGACACAACATTTCGTGTATTGGCATACGAAATGTAACGGATTCATCGGTTTACATTTCGTATGCCAATACACGAAATGTTGAGTCACCATTCGTATGAACACATACGAAATGTTACCAACATTTCGGGTATTGTCACACGAAATGTCATACGAATCTTGAATATTAACTTGTCTCTTATTTAATTTTTTGTAGGGACGTAAACCTGCGACGGCCTCTAATAGAAAGAGGAAGGCCGAGGAGGCAACAGCACTAAAAGGCGGATAAACGGAGCAAAAGATTCACGACAAGAATGTCGTGATTGAGCCCGATGTGGTTGAGGAGAGTGATAGTGAGGGTAGTTATTCTAGTGAGGATTCATCTTCACGTACTCGGTCCCGAGGTGCATCGTGCGGGGAGGCACATTTATCTAGTGACGATGAGGAGGAGGAGGAGGAGGAGGAGGCGGAGGAGAGTGTATGCGCGAGGCCTCGCAAGAGGCGGGAGGCACGGGGCGTAAAGGGGAAAGGGTCTAAGGATGACCGAGTGGCGGTGAAGAGTAACCCGGTGGCGGCCGGAGGAGGTTCGGTTGTTGTACGGGTTTGGTCATCATCGAGCCCGTAAGATATGGGAGAACGCCACTTGTGAGCCGGTGTTGAAGCGCCAAACGAGGCAAAGGCGAGATTCTAGATAAGTAAGTTTATATATGATTTGTTTATTAAATAGCCATTTGCAAAACATTATCAACAATCGGATGACATTTCGTATGCCAACATACAGAAATGTTGGTGACATTTCGTATGTGTCCATACGAATGGTCACCAACATTTCGGGTATTGTTATACGAAATGTAAAGCTGATTCATCGGTTACATTTCGTATGCCAATACACGAAATGTTGGTGACCATTCGTATGAACAAATACGAAATGTCACCAACATTTCGGAGTATTGACATACGAAATGTCATCCGAATCTTGAAACGAGGGAGTATTAATTATAATTTTTTGTTTGGAATCAACGGGTTCTCCCATGCTTCTTCTACCGGAGGATGATAGAGCTTGGTGGGCTCGTGTTGAGGGTGCAGGCCTCCATTTTCTACATGATGCTACCATTCGCCGGCCTAGCATGGCGCTCCTAACGGCGTTTGTGGAACGGTGGTCTCCCGAGACTAATACCTTCCACATGCGAGTGGGGTGAGATGACGATCACTATGCATGACGTCACTCATATCCTAGGTATATTCTTGTTTGTTGTCTATTTTTTATAAATTTCATAAATTTTATCAATTTTATTAATTATTTCATTTTCAATTTGTAGGCATCATTTGTTCGGGTGGCCCTGTTGGGAAGGCGGTTCCGAGCTGACGTAGCCGCTATCGGGGCACGCCTTGAGACATGTCGGAAGGGGACGACCTACTCTTTAGATGGCCTCCGCCGTTCCTTTGAGTCCCCTTCCGACATGACCGACGATGAGCGCGGCTGCTACGTACATCATGTTCCTCCCGGGCTCCACGCCTGTTCGTGGACAAGACTCGAGATAAGATGCCCTCGACTACCTTTCATTGTGCGTGGATATTGTGAGTGGGGGCTCTATCTGGGGGCAGTGGGTTGGCATATCTATACGGGAGTTGGGGAAGGCATCTAGATACGGATGCAAGCGGATTGGCGGTTGTTTGAGTCTTTTGGAGGTAATATTTAACAATCATTTAATAATTACAACATGCATTTATGGTTATAACATTGTTAACTTATTTATTTCATACATTTGCGGGCTGGATATACGAGCACTTTCCGGTTTTCCGGAGAGAGATTGACCCGTTATGGACGGAGGGCTAGCCAGAGGGCTCGTAGATGGGTACGTGCTTGTCTGGTGGTAGGGATATGCCCCATCTATTGAAGTTTCGGCATACCACTGGACACGATGACGGTTGATAGGGTGAGTTAGTTATATTTAAAGTTTTACAAATTATTATTTACGTTGACGGTGTCTAACAAATTCATTTTTAGGTTTGTTGGACTCCCTACGGCACCACCCCAGGCGCTTTTACCGGTCTCATACTTTCGTGGGGTTATACGCTTCCCGGGGATATCACGGAGGCGTATTTGCTGGCCGTGTTACACGCCGGTTTGGGATCAGCGAGAAAATCCCCCGAGACCCCATATCTTGCTCCCCCAAAATTGTTCATTGATAGCGAGGTCAAAAGGGGTACAAGAAGTCCTATGGAGGCGTGATGATGTATGGGAGGATTGGTTAGAGGACGGCTTGGGGGTTTCGATCCATTGCGTAGATGGGGCCGTCAGTGAGCACATACGATCTGTTATTTCCACGTATATGCGGTGGTTCTGGCTAGAACTCATGTTCGGATTACTAATCCGAATCATGATGCCCTAGTTAACGTTCCACCACCGCCTAGGGTTGTAGAGGCACGAGGCATACTAGTTTCCTTTGCTCACGGATGACAGTTTATCTGCGGCTGTCAAAGATAAGATTAGACGGGCCATTGAGGTGATCGGAGACGCTTCATGATTATGTTCATTTTGGTTGTTTATGTTGGTTTGTAAATTTTGGATACAATGTTTGTTTTGGAATATGTTTGAGAATATGTAAATTTTGGATACAATGTTTGTTTTTGGAATATGTTTGAGATATGTAAATTTTGGATACAATGTTTGTTTATGGAATATGTTTGGAATATGTTTGGGATATGTTCATTTTGGTTGTTTATGTTTTGGAATATGTTTGGGATATGTTCATTTTGGTTTGTAAATATTGTTGGTATTTGTTTCGGTTTGTGTTTCGGTTTGTTGCTCTCGAGAATGACATTTCGTGTGCTTATACACGAAATGATTTTACTCATCTCGTATATATACACACGACATGTTTTCTTTTATCTCGTATAAACACACACGAGATACATTCTTTGGGTAGTTAGTGTATTTCGTGTAATTTTCATACGACAAAAATGAAATAAGTCGTGTATATATATACGAGTTATATATGACATATCGTGTATAAGCACACGATATGGTAGTCTGAGCAACATCTCTGAAACACTGGCGAAACAAATACCAACAATATTTACAAACCAAAATGAACATATCCCAAACATATTCCAAAACATAAACAACCAAAATGAACATATCCCAAACATATTCCAAACATATTCCAAAACTTCATACAAAAAATAATCAATACGCTATACACATAAACTATGGCCTATTTTACGCAATTCGTGCTTCGTTCGCCATAATTGAGAGTCGGTTGAATGTTTCTATCCGAGTTACGTATGGCATGATCGGGTTACTTGCGCTTGGATCACGTTTCTCCCCGATATAGTGCTGCGATGGTATCGGGTAATCACTATCCGACATGTGCATTTGCAAAAGTAATAAAATAGTCAAATATAACAAATTTAGAAAATATAGTTAAATGTAACAAATTTAAATAAGATAGTTAAATATAACGAATTAAAGTATCATACCAATATAAAATGGTTTCCCACATGTCCCAACACAAGTGTGTACGTGGGTGGTCTGTTTCTTGTGGTACGATCTTTGGTAGGCATGTGAAGCCGGCGGTTTGCGAGTACGAGACAAACACCACATTATACACCGTGGCTATGATGTGCCCTATCTCTGGGAGTATCAACCAATAATATTCCGTCTGAGGGGAGGCATAGTGAGTAATGCGACTATAGAGCTCGTCCATATCTCGCCAAGGCATAACTCTCTCATAAAGCTCGCGGCGATGAAGCGGCTCCTTGGCACAATCGGCGCACTCTTTGCCACATCTCCTGCATTAGTATATTTGCGCCTCTTGCTCTATATCCACAATTTCCATCACCCATCACATACGTGAAGCCATCAATAAATGGAGACAATGAGAGGGGTAAGCAACATCCTATGGACGAAGTATGTATATCATTGACTTGTCCATTTCCACGACCCCGCCCCGTCCCCGTCCCCGTCCCCGACCTCGACCTCGACTTCGACCTCGACCTCTCCCACGACACAGGCGGCTAGTGGTGGAAGAGATGTAGGAGTGGTAGGGCTAGATGGTGTAGTGTTTGAAGGCGATCTCGACATCAAACTTTGATTGGGTTGATGCAATAAATGAAGATCTAGACACTGCCGCTAGTGGAGGGTGGTGTAGTGGGGACTCCAAAATGTACGTCGGTACGCTCCCAATCGACGGTACTCTACAAGCGGTGGTCGGGGTTTATTTGCCTTTGAAATATGATCCAGGCTCGAAGCATCTCCGGTTTGTGGATGTAACCCTTCATTTATCGTTTGAAATAACCTTCTCTTTACGAGGTCCGGGTGCGTTACGCGGTTCATTCAACACAACTTCAAAATCGGGTCCGGTGGGACGGTATTCTACTTCAATGTCCAACTTCTTCCAAAAATCATGAATCGAGGACAACTCAATCCGGCCCCCGAGTTTTGTATGCATGCAATCTCGTGACTACATGGAAGTCCGTGTGTTCGCCTCGAGTAACACCCGCGGCTGAAGGATCCATGACATTATCCCACAACGACTCAGCTCTTCTTTGATGATGTCCAAAGCTGTCTTTGACACTCGACCCAATATGTCTTGATACGAGATCACATGTCTTCATATCATTTGGAATTCTACTCTTTGATTGCTCCATAGTAGCTTTGATTGTTGTTATTTGGATTTCCATAATCTCATGAGCCTTTTTGAATAATGTGTCAAAAGTAGAAGAAGCACTCCCCAAGGCCTTCTTGACTGTTATGCTCACTCTCGGCCATTTTTGTTCGTGGTGTGGGTTCCGAAGTGCGATGGCGATACGTGTGCATCGACAAAATATTCGTAGAGTATGGAGCAATCCAAGTCTCGCGGAGGTAGGTCAATAAATCGGGATAAGATGCGAAATGATCGCAAAACGATTGCCAACGGGTGTCCCGCTCTTCGCGAGTAGCGGCGATATTGCTTTATTAAATCTCCTCATGAATGATAGTGCAAACTTCATTGCTACCGGTTTTAGCCAACGCTCTCTTTTTAACATTGACTTCGATATGCCTTCGACACAAATGGTGTGCGGTCTCGGGAAATACCATTTGGACGGCATTAATGAAAGCCAGTCACGATCGATTAAGAAAACGGTTGGCATGTGGGGAGTATGAAAAAGACTTTGCAAATTCTTGAGTGCCCACGTGTAATTCTCGGTCTTCTCATTTTGGAGGAACGCATATGCAATTGTGAAATTCTTCCCGTTGAAGTAAATCCTATAATCTCAAGTAATGCCATTCCATAGCAGTTGGTGTTGTAAGTGCGATCACCTTGTATCATTTAAAGAGAAATAAAGTTAGAAATGTGTCAAAAGTAGAGGAAAACGAGTCAAAAAAGCAGTTAAAAAAATCAAAAATTTACCTTGTACTACATATGGAAAACAGTTAAGCATATCCGATGCTCGTGGGTGAGAGAAGAATATATCACCGATCATGTCACTCTCGTTAGCTTTCCTCATGAAGACGGTATATTGCTTATCCTCGAGTGCTTTTATGAGCTGTTGAAGCGAGGATCTCCCTTGTCGTTCTTGTGACTTGCATTTTGTGAGGGCATTGTGGACGTGTTTCGGAGTACTCACGTTCTTCTCATCCTTCCTCTTTAACATTGTTAGAATGTTATTTGGGCGCTTAGAAAGGCGACTTGCGCTACACACCTCCTCATATTGAGAACTAGTCAATTTACCCAAGCGGATGACCTTCGGGATACGTTGGAAAGTCGTGATTATGAGAACCATGCTTCACAACGTAACCCCATACCCCATCACCCCTATCTTTGGCCGGATTTCAAAATTGCACCCAATCTTCTTCGTGCTAGTCAACCTCACATCTTTAGTTTTTCCGGACCTGTACTTGCCACCAAAATGGCATACAATCTTCGCGTAGCCTAGGATCTTGCCACTTGTCTTCCTCGAATCTCCTATAGAAAGGGTTATATTTTGACGGGCCGCGATATCCCGTACGTGTTTAACAAGATCATCCCTATTTGAAAATAATAGGGATGTATCGAATGATCAACGACATCCGGTCCCTACAACATCAATTAGAAAATTGCGAGAATAAGCAACGAGTGTATGACATTTCGTGTAGCATTATACGAGATGTTCCTGGAACATCTCGTGTAAATTTACCCGACTTAAACCCATTTATATCGTGTTATACAATACGAGGTAATACACCATAACTCGTGTATAAAAACACGACAAATAGCATAAAACTCGTATAATATAACACGAAATAGAGTAATATCAGAATTTAAAAATCCAATCTTGAAAAACAATTTCGTTTCAAGATTGGATTTTTATTGCGATTTTGATCAAAACATCAAATATAACTTTAAAAACTTACTTCATTGCTGCTTGGATTTTGATTTTGATGTGGAGAATTTGGTGGCAAACCTTCTTCTTCAAAAATAAATTCCACAAGCTCAAAATCAATATGATCATAAAAACTTGGAGAATGTTGTTGAGAATCCATACTATGGTGTTAGATGATATGAGAATTAATGAAAATAATGGGTATAAATTTATGGGTGTTCTTGGACAATGGTGTCACAGCTGCATGGGTGTACGTACAGCAGCAACGGTGTTTTTCTGCTGTTGGGGGCCGTTGTACGCGTGAATATCGTATTTTATGTAGGGCTTCGGGGTGTATCTCGTGTGTATATACCCGAGATACATGGTACATATCGTGTATACAAACACGATATAGTATTTCTTTACGGTAATTATATCGTATGAACAATACACGAGATACACCTTGATTACTTTCGTGTATTGTTCATACGAAATATCACGAATCAATATCGTGTATTTAGACACGACACACCATATAATAAAATAAAAAATGGTATACGGCTACCTCGTTTATTTTTTTAATTTTTTCTACATTCTAGATGACATTTAAAGTGTTTTTCATCTACATCACTTTCCTCAAAATCCAAATGAAGATTGAGTTACAAATATTTGCCATTATTTAGGGTTTTTAGGGTTTTACGTGTCCCGATCTTGCCAAAAATGGTATACGGCTACCTCGTTTATTTTTTTTAATTTTTTTCTACATTCTAGATGACATTTAAAGTGTTTTTCATCTACATCAATTTCCTCAAAATCCAAATGGAGATTGAGTTACAAATATTTGCCATTATTTAGGGTTTTTAGGGTTTTACGTGTCCCGATCTTGCCAAAAATGGTATACGGCTACCTCGTTTATTTTTTTTAATTTTTTCTACATTCTAGATGACATTTAAAGTGTTTTTCATCTACATCACTTTCCTCAAAATCCAAATGGAGATTGAATTACAAATATTTGCCATTATTTAGGGTTTTTAGGGTTTTACGTGTCCCGATCTTGCCAAAAATGGTATACGGCTACCTCGTTTATTTTTTTAATTTTTCTACATTCTAGATGACATTTAAAGTGTTTTTCATCTACATCACTTTCCTCAAAATCCAAATGGAGATTGAGTTACAAATATTTGCCATTATTTAGGATTTTTAGGGTTTTACGTGTCCCGATCTTGCCAAAAATGGTATACGGCTACCTCGTTTATTTTTTAATTTTTTTCTACATTCTAGATGACATTTAAAGTGTTTTTCATCTACATCACTTTCCTCAAAATCCAAATGGAGATTGAGTTACAAATATTTGCCATTATTTAGGGTTTTTAGGGTTTTACGTGTCCCGATCTTGCCAAAAATGGTATACGGCTACCTCGTTTATTTTTTTATTTTTTTTCTACATTCTAGATGACATTTAAAGTGTTTTTAATCTACATCACTTTCCTCAAAATCCAAATGGAGATTGAGTTACAAATATTTGCCATTATTTAGGGTTTTTAGGGTTTTACGTGTCCCGATCTTGCCAAAAATGGTATACGGCTACCTCGTTTATTTTTTTTTAATTTTTTTCTACATTCTAGATGACATTTAAAGTGTTTTTCATCTACATCACTTTCCTCAAAATCCAAATGGAGATTGAATTACAAATATTTGCCATTATTTAGGGTTTTTAGGGTTTTACGTGTCCCGATCTTGCCAAAAATGGTATACGGCTACCTCGTTTATTTTTTTAATTTTTTATACATTATAGATGACATTTAAAGTGTTTTTCATCTACATCACTTTCCTCAAAATCCAAATGGAGATTGAGTTACAAATATTTGCCATTATTTAGGATTTTTAGTGGTTTTACGTGTCCCGATCTTGCCAAAAATGGTATACGGCTACCTCGTTTATTTTTTTTTAATTTTTTCTACATTCTAGATGACATTTAAAGTGTTTTTCATCTACATCACTTTCCTCAAAATCCAAATGGAGATTGAGTTACAAATATTTGCCATTATTTAGGGTTTTTAGGGTTTTACGTGTCCCGATCTTGCCAAAAATGGTATACGGCTACCTCGTTTATTTTTTTAATTTTTTTCTACATTCTAGATGACATTTAAAGTGTTTTCATCTACATCACTTTCCTCAAAATCCAAATGGAGATTGAGTTACAAATATTTGCCATTATTTAGGGTTTTAGGGTTTTACGTGTCCCGATCTTGCCAAAAATGGTATACGGCTACCTCGTTTATTTTTTTAATTTTTTTCTACATTCTAGATGACATTTAAAGTGTTTTTCATCTACATCACTTTCCTCAAAATCCAAATGGAGATTGAATTACAAATATTTGCCATTATTTAGAGTTTTTAGGGTTTTACGTGTCCCGATCTTGCCAAAAATGGTATACGGCTACCTCGTTTATTTTTTTTTTTAATTTTTTCTACATTCTAGATGACATTTAAAGTGTTTTTCATCTACATCACTTTCCTCAAAATCCAAATGGAGATTGAGTTACAAATATTTGCCATTATTTAGGGTTTTTAGGGTTTTACGTGTCCCGATCTTGCCAAAAATGGTATACGGCTACCTCGTTTATTTTTTTTTAATTTTTTTCTACATTCTAAATGACATTTAAAGTGTTTTTCATCTACATGAGTTTCCTCCAAATAAATAAAGTGGTATCACTTAAATGTGATAGGTTATATGATATTGTATGATCCAATATGACGTTTGTTCCTTGTCATGTATAAGTGTATAAATTTTGCTCAATTAACAACACAATTCAATAATATAACATAGAATATGCGTAT
The DNA here is from genome assembly GCA_022495995.1 of Adenophora triphylla var. japonica. NCBI lineage: Eukaryota > Viridiplantae > Streptophyta > Magnoliopsida > Asterales > Campanulaceae > Adenophora > Adenophora triphylla. The sequence continues at coordinate 98,599 of JAFEMH010005326.1, forward strand.
CATTAACATCGTGTCGCAAATCATCAAAGAACACCTTCATTATGATATGTCGTATGGATATACACGATTTTAGTACATGTTATCGTGTTGTTGTGTACGAAATTAATGACAGAGTAAATTTAAATTTCGTATAATTTCATACGACCTATTATTTAACCCAATTAGTTTATGTCGTGTAAAAGTACACGACATGAAGGCTTCTTGTCGTCCTTTCGAGCACGACAGACGAAGGGTAGTTTGGGAATTATTGGTGCCTTGAGCGAGAACAACTATGCATCTGATAATAGAAATACATCGCAAGCATTCATATTCATCGTTTTTTATTTTACTTCTTTTAAATCTTATGCTATGGAGTTATAAATTTCTTCTATTCAAGCAAATCAACAAAATCAAAAACATGAAAAAACAAGGGAGAATGATATGCGTACGTGAAGCGGAGGGAGAAGGTTTGTGAACAACATGGATGAGAAAAATGGTTTGGCCGCGGGTGAGGAGATTTTCGATAGCCCATTTGATTGGATGATAGCTTCCTTTGTTGTTGTCTATTGCCACCGCCACTACGCTATTGCCGCCCATCGCCGGCCTCTTAAATTCTCCTCCTCCAACACCACCACCACCATAGTATGAATTACCACCTCCTTTAACAAGCCACATCTCTACTCCTCTCTCTTACTCTTGCTTCCTTCTTCTTTCTTATGTTATGTATGAATTCTCTATCTCTCTCTCTCTCTCTCTCTCTCTCTCTCTTTTAAATCTAAAGAAAATTATGGATTACAAGATGATTGACGATAAACTTTTTGTTCTATTTTTAGAATCTCTTCCTTGAAATTCGTTCGTTCTCTCTTTTCTGTTTAAAACGATGACATTACTAAATAATTTAGTGAATTGTTATTTACCTCCACAAAGTTACCGAGTACCCCGCAATACTACGTTTACTCAAAAAATAAAAATTAAACACTCGAACTAAACACGCCCCTACTATTCTTAATTTACCCTTTTAAATCCCTAAATAGCGTGCACCTAAATTAACAAAATACCCCACCCACCCACCCAAGAGAGTGCAATTAACAATGGCATTCTTCTGCCATGCCCATTCCTACTCCACCACCAAGTCCCGCCATTTTCCCTCCGTCTCTTATCTTCTTCTTCTTCGTCCCCACAACTCGAATTCGACCCTGACCCAAAACCCCTCTCACTCCCCAGCCTCGAACCCTCCAAAGACGAGGACTTATTATCCTAACTCCTCCAAAACACAAACCATTCCACGCCATGGAATCCTCCCTCCAACTCAACGGAATCGCCCTCACTCCACATCTCCTCCACCTCAAACTCCTCCAAAATTGCACTCTCCGTCTTCACCCGGGCACAAAATCGCACTTTAGACAGAGATCAGATTAACACTAAAAAATTGGGGGGTTTCTATTATGTTTGGAGAACGAATGTGACGGAATTTAACTGTGGTGCCTGTAAGTACCCCAATCTGGATCACCCTCTTCCAAGCACACGGGAAATACCTCAGACTCACACAATCGCAGTCTCGAAGGCCCGTGTCATTCAAAACCCTCAAAAACCCCCAACCAAACCAAGGGAGGGACCTTTCTGGGACAAAGAAGCACAAAAGGACCTTTTAGGAATTTTTCAGAAATTGGAAAAGCATATGTGGTCCGTACGGACCTCTTTGCTTCAATGATTACTGAATCCCCTTAAAGTCCAAGTTATTCCCTCAAATCCCGGAGGTAATAATTACTTGCCTACATGGTTGGTCCGTACGGACCTTATTGCATGCAAGGTTGGTCCGTACGGACCTCTTTGCTACCAGACATCATCATGGCTAAATCTTCTTAAAGTCCACATATTCCCTCAAATCGAGGAATACCAAAATTCTGGATTACCTAGAAGGTCCGTACGGACCTTCTTGCACAAAATCTGGCACTATAAGTAGAGGGCTCCCCCTCCCTCATTTCATACATCTTCCTCATCTCTCCTCTCCCCCAGCCTTCATGCCCCTCTAAGACCCTTCGGGGCAATCCCGACCCCTTTCGGATCCTTTCGAGGCCTTCCAAGCTCCCTTGTGGTGCTCCGAAGCCTCTCCGAGCGCTCCCGCGACGCTCCCGCGCTGCCCCGAGGCACTCTCGAGATACTCTGAGGCCCCTCGTGGTACTCTGAGGCCTTGCTTGGTCTTTCCCAAGGCATCCCGGCTCTTTCCGAGTCAAACCGGCAACTTGAACGTACGCCAAAACTCTGCCCGAGTGACTTTTGCCATCTCAACGCACGCCGAACCTCTGCCCGAGTGATCCCTGCGATCCCAACGCACGCCGAACCTCTGCCCGAGTGATCCCTGCAATCCCGACGCACGCCAAAACTCTGTCCGCAGACAACCGGCTCATCCCAAAGCAATCCCGGTCCGTCCCGGAACACTATTTCGTCCTCAAACACTATTCCCCAGCGGAAGACAGACACGAACCAACATTGGTAAGACTTCATTCCATTACTATTTCAATGCATTTCAATAAAGCAGTGTACAATGTAGACATCCGACACAGCATGCATTTTTAAAAGCACATACACACACACACACACACACACACACAAGCGTTAAAGAATATTAGGGGTATACGAAAGACTCGTTTTACGAGGCGACTCGGGTGAGCTCTAAGATTCTAATATTCTCTTCCCGAGGAGTCATCGACCTCCGAACTCAAAATCTCATCACACAAAAACAGTTTATTTTTAAGCTGATGCCCTTTTTCAATGTTTTGGGCTTAATAAAAAACGGCGTGGCGACTCTACAAGCAAAAACACAGCGAGACACCTCCACCAACAAACACAGCAAAGCGGAAATGCCAGATGCCGGGGCGCGATTGCGCTGCCTCTCGGATCCGGGCAATTTCCAACGGCGACAATGCGAGATGTCGGGGCTCCGCGCGCGAGCCGGATCCGGGTAATTTCAGTTGGCGACTCCGCTGGGGACAATTTGTTTTTTTTAAAAAAAACTTTTTAACAAAACAAAAGATTTTTTTTTAAAACGATGATGAGGGTCAAACTTTCATTTTACCCCTTTCTTTAACTGTTGTGTGTGTGTGCATGTGCTTTACTTTTTATTTTACAAAAAAAAAATAAAAATAAAAAATGCATCAATATACATCTGTGTACATACATTTAAAATTCTTCGAAAAACTTCTGTTTTACTCAGAAAAAGAATTTTAGAGACCGCACACTACTCGCACTGCTGCCTCGGTTACACCGCACACTACTCACAATGTTGCCTCGGTTACACCGCACGCTACGCGCACTGCTGCCTCGGATACTGCACCTTGCACACTGACAACCCTTAACCGGAGTGGTCTCGGTTGCGATCCGTTTGGTCTTCCTAGGCCTCTTGGACGCGCACGGGATCATTCCAAACATCCCATCCTAGCCAAGCGTCAACCACACGTTTGAGTCTTGAGTCACACTCTGTCCGGACTCGGTTGGTTTTTACCCGATCCGTGTCATTCGGCTAGATACATATCCCATGCCGCCATTTTCGAGTCGAAGCTCGGAACTCAAGATCCCTTGCGCAAGCAAGCGATGAAAAGGTCATGCTAAAATCTTGACACGATCTTGATTTTTCGAAGCTACACCCAGACGATGTTCCGTCCCGGATATACATCCATGCCCACATGACACCATGTCATCAAGCCTTTAATACGTCAGCCATGACGATATGACCCAGCTAACGCCTAGCGTCACAGGTCCCTTGCGCAAGCAAGGTAAAGAGAGGTCATGCTGAACTCTTGACCTGATCTTGACTCAATGGATGGCTCGGTTCACTATTCACATGGCTAACGCATTAAAACAAACATGACAGGATCGATCCTTAGGTTCGATTTTTCTTTTAGGCCGGTGGAAACCGCTTGCCCTATAGGACCCTCGCCCGAGGCTGTCCCCCCGGGATGTCGAAATACAGGTGCAAAACGAGGGGCTTATAGTCGCACAGATGATCTCCACTGACCCAGGATCTAGCATAGTTGCGAAAAAGAAGAGCAGTCTTTTCCAACCTACCTAGGACTCTGAGAAAACACGTCTTAAGTAAATTAAAACAAAAAAAAAATGAAACGAAAACCGCATGTCACGTGAGCTTTCCCCCTTTTATCCCGAAAGGCCTTCCCGTGTCTAAACCTTACCCGTCACCCCCTCCAGCGAACCGAGAGTGATCAAGAAAACCCGGGAACTACTCTCCCAGTGTCAAAGCCGCAAGGTCCAACATCCTTTTCAGTACAGCCACCAGGACAGTCTTTCAAATCCTCATGGCCAAGTCAGTGGATAACAGCGAAGAAAACGGGACCTTACCCCCGAGAAATTTCCCAACATTGGAAGAAGTGTGGCAGGTCCTCATGGCTATTGAGAAACGCCAAGGTGAACAACAAGCCTGGATCGAAGGTGCCATGCACCACTTCGGGACATTAGCCACCCAGCTACCTGGGGCATCCAAAGTCATGCCCGCTCCTGCAGCTTCTAACGTCTCTCATTGTCTCTCAGAAGTCAACCTGTTGCCCTCGTACAGGCCATGCAGTTATGACATAAAACCACAAGACCCCCCGGGGGAAAACATGCCCATTCAGCCTCCTGAGGTCCCGGTACCACTGCCGAACAACGAACACATCTGGTGGGACGTCTGCGATTGCACTGCTTGTCTGGAGATGGAATTCCAAGATGAAATGAACGAGGGCCGCCCTCGAAGAAAGAAGAAACCCTCTTGTCAACAAAAACTAAAGAAGAGATACGAATCTGGCGACCCCACAGTCGGAACCCTCGGATAACCCTCAGAAAAGTTTGACTACTACGTCATCTACTCCAGCAAATCTCCTCAGCCTAGCTCTGCACAAGGCCACGGCAACGTCTGTGCCATGATTAGCTGGGACGAGCTCCGCACTGCCACCGACGGCTCGAAGGTCCAGATACCTCAACCCCTGTCTTGGGAAGACCTCAAAGCCACTGTTGATACTTCCACAAAAGCTATGACGGTGAACGAATTGAAATGCGCAGTCTGGCCCTACGCCAATCAAGGTCCTCTCATTACAGAAATAGGAGAGACAAGCAAAGCAGCAAAGCCTGAGATGAACGTACTGACACGTTCTGGTCAAATCCCGACGAATCCTCCACGAGCAGACAAAAGGCCAGCCATACCTGAGCCATGAACTGAAAAGGGGCCCTACGCCAAAGAAACCGAAACCCTTGACCCGAAGGCTGAAGATCCTGTCTTAACTCAGCTCAAGCGTACTCAGGCTAACATCTCGCTCTGGTCTTTACTCACTTCATCTTACCCGCACAAACTCAAGTTGGAAGAAAGTCTGGCCCAGACCATGGTTCCCATCACGGTGACACCTGATGAAGCGGTTCAGATGATCGGCAACGTTAATTACAACAACATCATCACTTTCACAGAGCTCGACCTCCCAAAATTTGGGGCTGACCACAATGAGCCTCTCTACATAACAGTTCAACTGGACGAGCGCCGTCTCCCTCGGGTCTTGGTAGATGGGGGATCATCCATGAACGTCCTGCCATCCAAAATGATGGATTTGCTAGGGATCAAAGCAACTGATCTGAAGCCCTCAACTCAGGCAATCAAGGCATACGACTCAACGTCTCGCCCAGTCTTGGGAATAGCCACCTTGAACCTGTAGTTCGGAAAACAAATGGTCCCGACCGACTTCCAAGTCATCGATATCCCGATCACATTCACTGCCATTTTGGGACGCCCTTGGCTACACCAGATCAATGGGGTGGCATCCACCCTCCATCAATGCGTAAAGTTCGTCCAAGGAACAGATCTAACCATCATCTACGGTGATAGCATAGTCAGCGAAAGGACCGACACAAACGGCGTCCCGGTCTTAGAGATCAAACACGATGATGATGGCATGATGCTAACGGGGTTCACCATCGAAAGCCCAAAGGCCCAGGTGGGCCACATAGACCTACCTTTGATTTGGGACAAGATCCCTCCCCCGATGAAGATGATGAAGCACATAAACTACATCCCGTGGCTCGGTTTGGGAAAACGCCATCAGGGTACCCAACAAGTCATCAATATTAAGGAACAGAATACCCTTCATGGCCTGGGATACATTCCTACTCCCAAAGACATTGCGAAAGACAAACGAGTTGTACGGAAACGCTCCGCCAATAACAAAAGAGGCTTGCACGCAACCTCCGATCTCCGCCCTTACAGCTTCGACATGACCAAGTACTTCATAAAGAAAGATGACAACTTGAAGGAAGACACAGGAAAGGGAACAGAGTTGATCAACGCCAAACAAAGCTGGCCAACAACCATGGACAAGCTCCAACAGAACATTGCAAGATTCGGAGGCCACAAGGCAAATCCCGTCAGAAGAGCCTTTCTCGACGCACCACCTCTGTCGGGACCCACAACCACCACTATTCACAATGAATTCTGGTTTGGGAAAACCCCCTCTTTGGCAGAAGAACTCGAAAAACTCTCTGTCAATACCCCTGCCTTCAACAAGTGGGATGAGTCTGCATTCGAGTTAGCAATGCCCAAGACAAAAGCGAAAGACTCCGCAGACGATGCTTGGAACGAGCCACTGCTTCACCTACTTTTCAATGAAGAAATCGAGATGCCAAACCTAATCGATTTTGTTTCTGATAACTCTATGATAGCCATGATCGGGAACGGTGACACAAAGCCTTTCAAGCCCCGCCTCCTATCAAGCTCATTGCCACTCAATAACTTGGCCACCTTCTCCGGACCCGCCGCCAGCAAAAAGGACATGATCGAACAACTTGGTCTGACCCCTCGAGTCCTAGAGTCCAGTGTCAAAACCCATCCTAAGTCCATTATCTTTGAATTTAAGTCTCTCGAGTCATCTGATGGCCTCACGCCAGAAGATTACGAACTCATCTCCAATAATGTATTCCCGTATGCTCTTAATGAATGCTTCGATCTTTCCGAGTATCCTCTCATTGCATCTTTAACAACTGATAAATTAACTAACACACAAACAGCTAATAACGATTCACTTGATAAAGAAGCAGACACATTAAACGAACAATACATTAAGCACATCTTTAAGCATGTTGTCAAACGAGAGAAAAACCGGGCCCAAGCTGCCGAGGAGGTTTTAACCAAAGTGAATTTGGGAACTACTGAAGAGCCAAAAGAGACGCAAATCGGAAGTTTCTTCACCGGCACAGAGCAAGACGCATTGACTGCACTGCTCAAAGAGTTCATGGACGTGTTTGCCTGGTCTTACCGAGACATGCCCGGATTAGACCCAAACATTGTAGAACATCGGATCCCCTTGAATCCCGAGGCTAAGCCCATCAAGCAAAAGCTACGCCGAATCAAGCCAGAATGGTCTTTACAAGTCAAAGAAGAGATCGAGAAGATGCTCCGCGTCGGCTTCATCAGGGTGATCGAGTACCCCACATGGCTCTCCAACATAGTCACGGTCACCAAGGCCAACGGCAAAGTGCATTCTTTGCGTGGACTTAGAGATCTCAACACAGCAAGTCCCAAGGACGATTTTTCACTACCCAACATCGACATGTTGGTAGACACTACAGCCAATTTCGAAGTCAAGTCCTTCGGACGGGTTTGCCGGCTACAATCAAATCAAGATGGTCGAAGAAGATCAAGAAAAGACAGCCTTCACAACCCCCTGGGGAACCTACTGTTACACAGTAATGCCGTTCGGATTAAAGAACGCTGGGGCTACCTATCAACGGGCAGCAACCGCCCTCTTCCACGACATGATCCACAAGGAGATTGAAGTGTACGTCGATGACAAGATCATCCACTCAAAGGGATCCGATGGACAACACCTCACAGACCTGAGAAAGTTCTTCGACCGCCTCCGGAAACACTCGATGAGGTTAAACCCTGCCAAATGCACATTTGGGGTCAGCCGAGGCAAAGTCTTGGGATACATGGTCACCGAGAGAGGCATCGAGGTTGATCCTCAAAAGATCAAGGCCATCATCGAAATGAGACCACCGCAAACTCAAACAGAGGTGAAAAGCTTCATGGGCCGCCTGCAGTATATCAGCCGCTTCGTCAATCAATTGACCTCCATGTGCGAGCCAATCTTCAAACTAATGAAGAAGAATGCCGACGTTGAATGGAACTCAAAATGCCAAGATGCCTTTGAAGAAATAAAGGCGTACCTTGTGAGTCCCCCGATTCTCTGTCCTTCCCACGAGGAGAAGCCACTGTTGCTATACCTAACTGTGACCGACACCGTAGTTGGAGCCATGCTCTGTCAAGAAAAGAAAGAGTCACGAGTTGAGAACGCCATCTACTTCGTCAGTCGAAAGTTTCAAGGCAGCGAACTCAACTACTCAACCCTCGAGAAAACCTGCGCAGCTCTAGTATGGGTCGTCGGAAAATTACGGCACTACATGCAGTCGCACACGGTGCACTTGGTTTCCAAAATGGACCCAGTCAAGTACCTCTTCGACAAACCATCCCTGTCAATGAGGCTCGCCAAATGGACTTTCTTCCTAGCGGAGTTTGACATCAAGTACGTAAACCAAAAGTCAATCAAGGGACGGGCAATGGCCGAACAACTGGCTGACTTCCCAACCGACGAGGCTCAAGGCCCCGAACCACAATTTCCAGACGAAGGAATATTTGCACTCGAAGGCGAAAATCGATGGCAACTGTTCTTCGATGGAGCAGCCAACAAAAAAGGAAACGGCATCGGTATGCTCTTAGTCGATCCCAAGGACGAGCACACCCCAATTACCATAAAGCTCAATTTCGAGGTAACCAACAATGCCGCCGAATACAAAGCCTGCGCCGCCGGACTACAGGCCGCACTCGAAAGGAATGTCCAGAAACTCGAGGTCTATGGGGACTCAGCCCTGATCATCAACCAAGTTTCCAACAAGTGGAAAACCATAGACCCAGGCTTGCAAAAATACCACGCCTGCATGGAAGACCTCATCACATAATTCGAAGAGGTCACCTTCCACTACTTGCCGAGAGACCGAAACCGATTTGCAGATGCCTTAGCCACCTTGGCTTCACTCGTGCAAATCCCTGAGGGAAAAGCAATCAAGCCCTTCAAAGTCGAACGAAAGGAAATTTCTGCCTACTGTTGCGAGATCGAACCAGAGCCCAAGCCCATCAATGAGCCGTGGTACAACCAGATCTTCCAATACCTCAAGAACGGGGAAACCGTCTTCATGAATGAGGAAGGTCAACGCAGGGAAGGAGTCAAAGCCAAGAGCATCATGGCCCTAAAACGCCTCGCCTCTCACTTTGTCATCCTTGGGGACATGCTGTACAAGAAGCGCTACCAAGGACCACTCCTACACTGCATCAGCCAGGAAGAAGCAAGCGAGTTCATGAACGAAGTTCACAATGGGGCTTGCGGTCCCCACATGAACGCCAGAGCCCTGATGCAAATCATTCTCAGGATGGGCTACTACTGGATCTCCATGGAGGCAGACTGCATCCACTTTGTCCGAAGCTGCGACAAGTGTCAACGATTCTCTAACCTCAATCATCTACCTCCTCACGATCTCTACTGCATGACTACGCCCTGGCCCTTCGCCACTTGGGGAATTGACGTCATCGGGAAAATTGCTCCGCCAGGCAGCAACGGCCACGAGTTCGTCTTGGTAGCCATCGACTACTTCACAAAATGGGTCGAAGCCAAGTCCTACAAAGTGCTCACATCCAAGAAAGTCGCCCACTTCCTCAAGAAAAACATCATCTGCCGATACGGCATCCCAAACGAGGTCATATCAGACAACGGCTCCCACTTTGAAGGTGAATGCGACAAACTGCTGGCCGAATTCAAGATCACACGCCACAAGTCTTCCCCTTACCGGCCACAAACAAACGGCGCCGTAGAAGCAGCAAACAAAACCCTCGAATGGATCATCCGAAAAATGACCATTCGAAGACGAGATTGGCCTGAGAAGCTGCACCTTGCACTTTGGGGCTACCGAACATCCGACAGAACGGCCACGGGAGAAACTCCATTCGCCCTGACATGCGGGATGGAAGCAGTCCTTCCCATTGAATTGGAAATTCCCTCACTCCGAGTGCTGCTGGAAAATGAAATCAACGAAGTCGAATGGCTCCAAAGCCGACACGACGAATTGGCTCTGCTAGACGAGCGACGACTAAAGGCCATGGAACACGTCCGAGCCTACCAAAGCAGGATGGCTAGAGCTTTCGACAAGAAAGTCAAGTCCCGAGACATCAGGGAAGGCGATCTGGTACTCAAAGAAAAGCCTCCGACTCGAACCAACCCACTGGGAAAATGAGAAACAATATGGATCGGCCCTTTCGTGGTTTAAAAGATCTTCTCCGGAGGTGCCATGAAGCTGACAGACCTAGACGGCAATCCCTTCATGAATCCAGTCAACGGAAGCAAACTTCGCAGATACTTCGCCTAAAAAAGAACAAACTGTGCATCTCTTGGCACTCCATGTAGTGTCGAACTACGCAAACCTGAGCCCTCTAGTCCGGGGGAACGTAGGCAACCTTAATTGGTCCAGTCTAAAAACACACAAAAAAGTCAAAAGTTTGAATGTCAACCAAGACCTCCATCAAACTACACACTTTCCAGGAGCATGCCCCCACCATCACCTTGACCAAGTCAAAACAACGGCGACAACATCAAAGGACATCATAAGGTCACTCAGCATCAAGCAGGCGGCCGTGTACGCTTCCCGAGCCAGGGGCTTGTCTTTGCCCTCACGCGCTTCAAAAAAAAAAAAAAAGAGCTCGAGCAAAGTCTCTCAAAAAAAAAATAATAAGCTCAAGCAGAAGCTACAAAAAAAAGAGGTCAAGAGCCCGATGCCAACAAGAGACAAGGAAGCCACGGAAAAGACCGTCAAAACGACTTGTCAAGGGATCATCCGACCTCTCAGCCAAACACAAAGCCTAAGCAAAGGGGATTGCCGTCAAGGCCCAGGCTGCTTCAGTCCGTGAATGCAACAGAAAAGTCCAAAGATGGACGCCGCCAAGGTTCACAAAAGAAACAAAAGCAAACAAGAGATCTTGCGTCTCGACAAAGCTTTAAAAGTAAATCACAAATCACCAACGGTTACAACATTTCTTGATGAGTTCAAGCACGGTCTACTCTCAAGTTCTCAACATGCTAAAAGACAGCTTAATACATTTAACAAATAATGTGTTTACAAATGCAATGAATGGATACCTAGGAGGTCATTCCGCGCCATCAGCGCTTGTCCCCTCGCCATTCTTCCCTTTCTTCCCTCGTCCCCGACGAGTCTTCTTTCGCTCCACGCGAGCCAACTCTGCGTCTCTCGGTCCGAGATTAGGGGTCCTCCCCGTAGAGTCAGACAATCCAGCAGCTCTCAGGGCTTCATTCGCCCGTGCTTTGGCTCGGATCTCCTCCCTGCGAGTCTGCAAAAGGGGACCTCTCCCCTCAGTCGGTCAACTCAAGTCTCGTAGTCAAACAAAGTGTCCCCCGTAACATCCTGAGGGTCAGACCAGGCTTCGGCACTCCTAAGGCAATAGCTACTACGGCAATCGGGCCCCAGATGCGCTCCACGCCTGCTCCCCAAAGCCACATGGGACTGCCCCACCTGTTTGCTCATACCGGGCCAAGTGCTTGGGTGAGTCAATCTGACACTCTCCCGACGTCTAAGGAGCACCGCGGGGAGGGAAAGCGGAATACTTCCATACCCTCGGAAAATACAAAAGAGCACACAGGTGCCATACAAAGAGGAGCTACCTCCCGCGTAGCAAGGTCATCCCGGCCCAATAAAGGCTCTGCTTCATCCCGGCTGCGGGAAACAAGCGACGGAATATAGAAGGAGGACCAAGACAAACCTGGAACTCGACAACATAGGACCCTTCTGAAAGGCCCTCACAGTCTCAATCCCCAGTGCGGAACCCACCAACGGATCTGATGCGTACCAAGCTGCGCCATCCATCTCTCCCAGGCAGACTGGTCCATATCCAACACAAGAGGACGCTGAGCAAATGTCCACGGGCTGAACGATGCCGGAGCCTCACGCATAGCCTGAAGCCTCTCCCGCAGCCACAAGGTGAGTAAAGCAGGGCTTCCCCCTCTCATGAACCGATCCCCAGTCGCCAGACGATCAATACCATGAAGAGTCTCCCCCAGCACCAACGGGGCAATATCCTCTCCAGCTCTACAGTGTCGAACCACATCCAGCAAAGCACCGTCACATACCCCAAGGGAGCTGACCATGAAAAGCGTCGCTATCACGCACAAGGCAAATGCATCCCAAGAGATGTCACTCTCATCATCAATCATAAACCGCTCCGGCAGCGCAGAAATGTCAATATGACCCGAATCAAGGATCATGCCCTGCACTTCTCCCAACGAAGTCCGAAGAAAGCATGCAAGCTTCACGTTCACGGCAGCACCGCCAATCAAAGGAAGCGAGATGGCCTCCACCTCCGGTCCTCCAATCAAAGCCCGAAAATCCTCGAAGGTGGGCACCATCTCATTATAGGAGAAGCAATACACATGCCTCCTAACATCCCAGAACTTCGCGGCAGCCCGCAACAACTCCCAATCAGGAACCAACTCCTTAAGAGACCAAACCGAGCAAAGTCGAAACCTTACCTCGAAAGCCCGCCTCTGATGCCTCATACGTTGTCGCATCCACATTTTCAGCCGCTCAAGGAAGTGTGCTTGCCGCTCCTGCAAAAGCCTTGGCAAAATTCTTGGAACGTACGAAGAATCCATGGCAAAAATGGAGGTTCCTAGAGAAAATGGGGAAGAAAGCTCAAAAATGGCTGCAAATGGGGAATGGGGAAAGTCCAGACATCCGGAAAGCCTTTATCCCTTCCCAGCAAACAGGCCAACAACCACTGTTCCCAACATGACCTTGCTCCAAACTGCCCAAACACTGGCCAAAGCCATTCCCGGCAAGCATACACTACCCACAAACGCGCCCCCAGCTCACGTGGCATGCACAAATAAAATAAAATAGCAATAATTCCTAGAACAATTCCCGGGAATCATAAAATATGGCATTACATCTTAAAATAGAATATTTTGCGGTGCAAATGCAAATGTTTTATTACAGGTACACACAATGTCTGTTGCTAAAAAAAAAAGAAAGAAAAAGATATGGAAAGAGGGAAAGCAAATGAGCCCTAATCCGACTCTTCAGCATCATCATCACCAACGTCCTCCAGCGAGAAATCGGGCACCCCGGCGAACTCGCCAGCTACACCCTCGTCGTCAGAATACTGAACCCCCTCCTGGGGTGGGTAATCAAAGTACTCGGAAGGGTCAAACCCGACAAAAGGGTCAAAGAAGGAGGGCTCTGACGAACTCTCCCCCGGTGCCTCCTGCGAAGGCCAGAACTGGTGAAAGACCGGCGGCCTTTGGACTCCCGAGGACGTCCCGGCATCCATGCTATGCCGCCCTCGAGAAGGTCCCTCCTGCTGCGGCTCCGGCTCAACCCTCGGTGGAGGAACATCCACCGAATGCCTCGAAGGCATCGGCTCGTACGCCGGCACACGCCTCGAAGACCGGCAAGACAGCTTCCCCGCCATCTTCTTCGCAAAAGATCGCATCGCCACATAACGACGGGTCAGCATATCATAGGCTCTCCCCGGGACCTGCATAAGCAAACAGCCAAAGAAACGCTCAGCTAAAGAGATACAGGCATAAAAAAATATACAGAAAAGATGCCAAGATGGAAAAGAGTAAGCACACTTACCGGCATATCAGGGTCAACCCGGTAGGCAGCTGGAGCCTGCTCAGGGACGGGTACTGACACCCTCCGCCTCGAGGAATCCCCGCGAACATATGTGAAATTCGGCCCGGAACGCATCGGAACCTGCAGGGGACAGGCGGGCAGCATCCCCTCTCCCTCGCCAACACCTGTGGCATCCTCAACTTCCTCCTAACGAAGGACCCATACTCCTCTCCAAACAGGACAAACTCATCGGAACTCACGTCGCCAAGATACCTCTCAAACTCTAGCACATCCATCTCACGGGAATCCATCATCCCAAAAGGCGGGTCCCTCGGAGCCAAGGGGAGCATACCCGGGCCATGCTGCCAAAAGACCCTCTCTCCCAAGTACATGACGTCACAGGTCAGGCCCCGCAGCATCTTCCGCTGCGCCGTCACCACGGTAGCCGCCTCAAACTCGTCAGCCCCGCACCGAGCCCAGGGGTACAGATCAAACTCCACCGGGCTATCTCTCCCCAGATGCTCCTGCACATCCCCGTAAGCAATGGTGAGTTTCCCCCTGCTGGTCCTCCTCCTCCTCGCCGGACCGGCCCAGCCCAACATAGCAGGATAGGCCGCTATGGCCTCAGGATCTCGATCCCACGGGAAGCACCGGAAGATCTCGTAGAACCACACCTGTGACAAAAGCAGAGAAGGTTCTGTGCAAAGAAAAACGGAGAAATGACAGATTGCTAAATCAAAAACAGCAATAAACTCATACCTCTAAAGCAAAGTCAAAACAGCCCAAAGAACTAGCCACGCATCGGCTAAACCGGTCCAAGGAGAAATAAAGCTCCGCCGGGCCCGCCTCGCCCCAGGCTATGTCATAGACCCTCTCCAAATCAGTCAAACTCTCCAACAGAGCAAAGGGAGCCGTAGTCGCATGGTTCGAGAACAAAGTCTCGGAAAGGGCAAACCACAGGAAGGAGCGTGCCGAGTGCTCCGCCGTCACCATACCGGTACCACGGCAATAGTCCCCAATACTGGCCGTAATCCGCATCTCCACATCGCTGTACAGCATGCCAGGCCCCTGCGAGGAAGAGGCGCAAAGCCCAGCAGCTCAGCCAGCACATCCTCGGCAATCCTATCCCTCCACCGCACTGGCCCTCCTTTGAAGGAAAGCCCGGTAATAGCAGCAAAATCGGTGGGCGTCACCGTCACCTCGCCCCAGCTCAGATGGAAGGTGTGGGTGGTATCCCACCAATACTCAGACAAGCCTAGGAAGATACTCTTGTTCTTCCTCGTATCAGAAATCCCAGCCAGGTTCTCCACGAACACGCCCAAGCCGGAAGCATACACCAGCCTCTTAGGGCTCGGCCCGCCCTCTACAGAGATATCCGGCAACTGCTGCCACAACTCCACTACAGCCTCGAGGGACCCCCGAGACTTCATCTTTTTGGCTTTTCCAGCCAAAAGCCTCTCATCCTGCAGGTAAACACAGCAAAGGTACAGTACTTAATGCAAATTACCAAAAGGAAACCAAAGCATAAAAAAAAAGAGTCCATCCCAACACGGCACATAATTTTCACATGTAGTCCGTCACAAAACACGGCATGCATTACACATAATTTTCCTCATGCAGTCCGTCACAAAACACGACACACACTGTACAAATTTTCTCAACAAAGGGATTAAGCCCTACACGACACATTTTCAAAATTAACCCGTCACAAAACACGGCACATTTTGCACATATTTTCCCCACAAAGTCCGTCACCAAAAACACGACACACACTACATTACACATTTTCAGAAAAGTTCGTCCCTACACGCCACATACTTTCAGACAAAACCCGTCACAAAACACGTCACAAAACACGGCACATGTCATATTTTTCACAAAATTTGTCCCTACATGGCAATTTTTCTCTCAATGTACATACAAAAATAGCATAAGGTACAAAAGACCAAAGCATGCATTTTCAAAGAAAAGCACTTTATTTTTACAAATAAGAGCTAATCTACACATTTTTGAACAAAAATCACATACCCACAATTTTTTTTACATGCTCAATTTTAACAATTCATCACGAATTTCACAAAAAGCATGGCAAATAACAAAAGCCCTTAATATGCGAAAAACTAAAACCTAGTTCTAGCATTCAAAAATTCAAGCAAGGAATCAAGACGAAATTGATTTCTTACCTCCCCGACGTTCCTAGCTCGCCTAGTGTGCACCTCCGGATTCGGATACAACACATCCGGGTTCTTCGAAGAAGGTATGAAGGAAGTGCAATTCCTTTGAAGCTCCATCCTTTGCTCGATCATCTCTTGGCTCCGTTGACGACGTCCTCTCCTTGATCCTTCCGCCATTACAAGCAATTCAAGCTAAGTGTGGAAGATTTTCTAGGAATTTTGGGACAACAATGGGGTTTTCTCTTTCTCTCTCGCTGGTACACGAACTGGAAGAAGAAGAAATGGGAAAAGCCTCGGTTCCAAAGCTGGTCAAAATCTGGGAACTGGGGAAATCAGCATTGGTCCGTACGGACCTCTTTGCAGAGGAAGAAGAGCCGTACGGACCTTCTTGCAACCCGTGGCCAAATTACTTCTCTGCCCTTATAATCTTTGCCCCTGACTGTCCAAAGGCCTATTTCAGCAGATTCAATGCAGTTTGGTCCTTAACCTAACAAAATCAACACTGGCCGTCAACGTAAGCCCGGATTTTGCCCACTAAACGGCAACTCAACCACCGACCATCAAAGTAAGCCCGAACTCCTTCCCCAGCAAGTCAAAAGGGAATTCTCGCAAACCCGTACAAGACCGCATATCCCAAGCACCGGCCGTCAACGTAAGCCCGAATATCGCCCACTAAACGGCAACTCAACCACCGGCCGCCATCGTAAGCCCGGACCTCGCCCACTAAACGGTAAAGCAAGCGCGAAAAGGAGCCAGCACCTCCAAGCACAATTCTCAAGGCACAAAACGCCTCCAAAACGCCAGACGGTGAATCAACCGCCGGCCATCAAAGCAAGACCGAAGTCACCTTCTCAGCGGAAAAAGCCCCTACAAGGCCATATATCCCCAGTAGATGAACATCGGAAATCAGCATAAGTCCAACCTGTTCCCCCAGGGGATAAGACACGAGACATTCACGCCTCTCACAATCGGAGCACAAGGCAGCCACGCCTCCACAAACCGCAGTCAGAAGACGAATCAAATCCTCATACATGACACAACCATAGTCAGAAGACGAATCAAGTCCTCATACATGACATGACCGTAGACAGAAGACCTCCCAAATCACTACCTCCAGCCAGGAAGGCTTTAAACCACTCGGTCCGAAAGACCGCATAAACCTCCCAAATCACTACCTCCACCCCGGAAGGCTTTAAACCACTCGGTCCGGAAGACCGCATAAACCTCCCAAATCACTATCTCCAGCCCGGAAGGCTTTAAACCACCCGATTCGGAAAATCGTAAAATTTCCATCTCAGGACGCCACCACGTCCTCACAGTCGACCTCGGCGGTCACACCACAAACCATCTTCTCGTAAGATTACCCATCTTCTAGTAAGATTGCACACCCAGGATGCCACCACGTCCTTACCATCGACCTATGCGGTCACCCAAGACGCCACCAAGTCCTTACTATCGACCTCGGCGGTCACACGATACCCCAGGGCACCACCACGCCCGCATACACTCATAATTTCGCGACCTCTGAACTACGATCAGGCTTGATTCCCGCTAGGGATACGTAGGAATCCTATCACAGGGTCCAGCCATCGACCTATGCGGTCACCCAGGATGCCACCACGTCCTTACCACTGACTTATGCGGTCACCCCAGGACGCCACCACGTCCTTACCATTGACCTATGCGGTCACCCAGGACGCCACCATGTCCTTACCATCGACCTATGCGGTCACTCAGGACGCCACCACGTCCTTACCATCGACCTATGCGGTCACCCAGGACGCCACCACGTCCTTACCATCGACCTATGCGGTCACCCAGGACGCCACCACGTCCTTACCATCGACCTATACGGTCACCCAGGATGCCACCACGTCCTTACCATCGACCTATGCGGTCACCCAGGACGCCACCACGTCCTCACAGCCGACCCACACAGTCACCCACAGGATACCATCACATCCACACACAGAGTTTCAGTTAGAGGACATCTCACCTCCTCGTACACAATAACACTCACCCCACACACGAACTACGATCAGGCTTGATTTCCGCTAGGGATACGTAGGAATCCTATCACAGGGTCCAGCCAACTGACCTAAACGGTCACACAACAGGACACCGCCATGTCCTCACGCACCGACCTACACGGTCACTTCCTCTCCCAGCACGCGATCCAGATTAGGACCCTTATCTTATCGACGACCCCACTTCCTTCTTAAGTGACGTCATCGAGGGGCTTCTGTAAGTACCCCAATCTGGATCACCCTCTTCCAAGCACATGGGAAATACCTCAGACTCACACAATCGCAGTCTCGAAGGCCCGTGTCACTCAAAACCCTCAAAAACCCCCAACCAAACCAAGGGAGGGACCTTTCTGGGACAAAGAAGCACAAAAGGACCTTTTAGGAATTTTTCAGAAATTGGAAAAGCATATGTGGTCCGTACGGACCTCTTTGCTTCAATGATTACTGAATCCCCTTAAAGTCCAAGTTATTCCCTCAAATCCCGGAGGTAATAATTACTTGCCTACATGGTTGGTCCGTACGGACCTTATTGCATGCAAGGTTGGTCCGTACGGACCTCTTTGCTACCAGACATCATCATGGCTAAATCTTCTTAAAGTCCACATATTCCCTCAAATCGAGGAAAACCAAAATTCTGGATTACCTAGAAGGTCCGTACGGACCTTCTTGCACAAAATCTGGCACTATAAATAGAGGGCTCCCCCTCCCTCATTTCACACATCTCCCTCTTTTCTCCTCTCCCCCAGCCTTCAGGCACCCCTCTAAGACCCTTCGGGGCAATCTCGGCCCCTTTCGGATCCTTCCGAGGCCTTCTGAGCTCCCTTGTGGTGCTCCGAAGCCTCTCCGAGCGCTCCCGTGACGCTCCCGCGCTGCCCCGAGGCACTCTCGAGGTACTCTAAGGCCCCTCGTGGTACTCCGAGTCCTTTCCTGGTCTTTCCCAAGGCGTCCCGGCTCTTTCCGAGTCAAACCGGCAACTTGAACGTACGCCGAAACTCTGCCCGAGTGACTTTTCCCATCTCAACGCACGCCGAACCTCTGCCCGAGTGACTTTTCCCATCTCAACGCACGCCGAACCTCTGCCCGAGTGATCCCTGCGATCCCAACGCACGCTGAACCTCTGCTCGAGTGATCCCTGCAATCCCGACGCACGCCGAAACTCTGTCCGCAGACAACCGGCTCATCTCGAAGCAATCCCGGTCCGTCCCGGAACACTATTCCGTCCTCAAACAATATTCCCCAGCGGAAGACAGACACGAACCAACATTGGTAAGGCTTTCTTCCATTACTATTTCAATACATTTCAATAAAGCAGTGTACAATGTAGACATCCGACACAGCATGCATTTTTAAAAGCACATACACACACACACAACAGTTAAAGAATATTAGGGGTATCCGAAAGACTCGTTTTTACGAGGCGACTCGGGTGAGCTCTAAGATTCTAATATTCTCTTCCCGAGGAGTCATCTGACCTCCGAACTCAAAAATCTCATCACACAAAAATAGTTTATTTTTAAGCTGATGCCCTTTTTCAATATTTTGGGCTTAATAAAAAACGGCGTGGCGACTCTACAAGCAAAACACAGCGAGACACCTCCACCAACAAACGCCGCAAAGCGGAAATGCCAGATGCCGGGGCGCGATTGCGCTGCCTCTCGGATCCGGGCAATTTCCAACGACGACAAATGCGAGATGCCGGGGCTCCGCGCGCGAGCCGGATCCGGGTAATTTCAGTGCCAGCCGCGGAGTTAACCGGTCAAGGAAAAAGCTGCCATCATCGTCGATTTACTAGAACCATAGCATTGACTTTTCCTCCGTTGTTGCTGATGGAGAGAGATATTTTGGAAGAGTTTTATGATAGTATAACATCGAAGGGTTAAATGGTCATTTCAATAATGTCGTTTTTGTAATAATTGTCATTGCGAGGGTTTATAGTAATATTGCGAGGTGAATAACATTTCTCATAATTTACCACAACTACTAAAAAAATAAATTAAATCTAACATTTTTTAGCATATAAATTGTACTGTCCACTGACCTGTCAACATAATTATTTTAAGGATGACCAAACCGGAACCATAACCGTCCCGGAATCGTTGAACCGCCTTAAATCGTAATCGGAATCGTATTGAACCGTAACCGTTTGAAACCCTAACCGGCGGTTTGGCGATCCGGTTCCAGTTTCTCCTTTTGAAAAACTGTGAACAGGCGATTTCGAACCACCTGAACCGGAACCGTTGAACCGTTGTTAAAATCGTCAAAAATTTTGTTATATTTGTCAGAATATAGCCATTAAAATATGGGGTGTATGATTAAATAAAAAATATTTTTATTTTCCTAACATATTATCCCAACTATAAATACCACCCCCTTCCCTCGCAATTTTTTCACACAAACCCCCTTAACTATCTCTTAATTTTCTCCAACGAAATTCGTTAATTTCTTTGATTTTCAATCTTAAATCATAAACTAACTCTCATTTGTTTAAATATTATGGTAAAATGTATATAAGGGGTATAAGTATAAAATTGAGTGGTTCGTTTTAGAGATATACTCTTTCCGTCCCACTTCAAGGGTCCTAGGGTAGTATTTCACGCTTCTTAAGAAAATCTTTAAAAATGAATAAAGAATTGCAAGTGAGCAGGAGATTAGAGGAAAGAGAATGTAAAAGTTGTTGTGCAATGCAGCGAAAGCAATTGACAAAACACAAAAGCAATTGGGAATCGAAAGAGAAAGAGATCAAATTGGGGTTATGAATTTCGGCCGCTTTTCTATTACTTTGTGCAATAATCTGTATTGTTTACATAGGGTTACAATCCTTGTATACTAAGCAAACAAACTCTAGCCCAACAACTAAAATAAAAGAAAAATAGAAAAGCCCGCAAAACCGTTGGCCCACCAGGCGCCCGCCTGGCCACATTCCAGGCGCCGGCCTGGCCACATTCCAGGCGCCAACCTCACGGCGTTGCAACAACTGAAACAGCCTCTGGAGCCGAGGCGCCCGCCTCGCTCCTTCCAGGCGCCCGCCTGGAACTTGTTCGAGCACAAGCCAACCTACTGCCTTTGAGGCGCACGCCTCACGCATTCCCAGGCGGCCACCTCACAGCTGCAGAAGCTCCACGTTTTGCTGATGTTCCGTAATCCAACAAAAGTTAAATCATTTAATTTTCCCCCTCTTTTTGATTGGTTTTTTTAAAAATATGTTAACATTATATGGGCATAATGAATTATTTTTTTTTTTTGTAAATATATTTACATTATAAGGGTATAAATGTCCAAAACACTACTCAAAATTTGCCATTTATGGAATGAGACTGTTAGACTGGGACGGATCAAAATGAAAAGTAGAACACTTGAAGTGGGACGGAGGGAGTATATAGGATTTAGTTATATGATTTAGGGGATTAAGAGTATGGGGTATAAAGTTAAGGTTAGAGCTGGCGGGGTGGGGCGAGCCCAACCCGCCAAAGCCCGCTATTAAACGGGGCAGGGCGGGCTGGAAATACGTCATCCCAACCCAACCCACCTTGGGTTGGTGGGCCAGGCAGGCATGCGGGCCAATCAAATAAATGAAAATTGGGTTTGAAATTGTGTATAACTGATACCAAAAAATAAAAAATCGTAATAGTCAAACAAACACAAACTGTCAAACACAATGATATCTCAAAAGATAACAAAAATCATAACAGTCAAACAAACACAAACTAAGATTCATATCAATATAAAATAATTTTCAAGCGGGCAACACAAGTAAACTTTACACAAATTGATACAAATAAAGACAGGAAAATCATGATCCTCTAAATAAATATTCATATCAATAAGAATGAAGATAGAGAGAGAGAGATAGATACATGTGTATGGATTAGAGACAGTAACGACAACGAATTAGTGGTCGTGATGGATTGTACCGACGGCGATGGAAACGGCGACGAGGGCAGCAGCGTCTTCTTAGGGCTTCTACGTTTCTGTTCTCTACTTCTCTCGAGTCTCTCTCAATTAACGATTCACGGATTGAGTCCATAAAGTGGATGTAGAACCAGAATTTCCACTTAAAATAACGTTATTTTGTGGCCAAAAAAATATAAAAAATATAGTGGGTTGGCCCACCCTGGCTCGCCTCGAATCCGTTTTGGCCCTCACACCCATATGGGCCAGCCCAAATTGGCTTACTTTTATTTGGGTTAGTAATTTTAAAACCCAACCCACCCTTATTGCATTGTGGGGCGGGCTGACCCGACGGGGCCAACCCAAATTGACGACTCTAGTTAATGTTGATGAATTAGGGTTTAGGGTATGCAGTATATAATTATGATTTAAGTTTTAGGGTATAGGGTGGATATGAAAATAATGTAAATGAATTAAGGTTTAAGGTAAGAGTATATAAAGATTTATATTTAAGTATTATTATGGTATAGGGTATATGTGAGATTAATCTAGATGAATTAGGGTTTAGGGTATAAAATATATGATTTAGATTTAAAGTTTAGGATATATGATATTTAGGTAGATGAATTAGAATTAGGGGTATGAAGTATATGATTTATATTTAAGGTTTAGGATATATGGTTAAGATAAATAAATTAGGGTTTAGGGTATTAAGTATATCATTTAAATTTAAGGTTTAGAATATAAATGAGATTTAGGTAGATGAATTAAGATATGGGGTATGAAGTATATGATTTAAATTTAAGTTTAAGGGTATATACGAGATTTAGTTATATGATTTAGGTTTAGTGTATGAGATTTATGATTTAGTTTTTCTTTTATATACTTTCATTTGTTTAAATTTTTCAACATTTTTATATACTTTTTTATAAAAAAAGCAGTAATAAAAAAAGTTTAAAATATTATTTTTCTAGTCAATAAAAAAAATATAAAGGATAGTCTGTCCCTATTTTCTTTTATATACTTTCATTTGTTTAATTTTTTTCTATCTTTTTTTATATTACTCTTTGTAAAAAAAAATACAATAAAAAAAAAGTTTGAAATATTATTTCCTAGTCAATAAAAAAAAAACCTAAAGGGCAGCTTGTCCCTCTATTCTTTTATATAATTTCATTTGTTTATTTTTTTCTATCTTTTTTTAAATACTTTTTGTAAAAGAAATCAGTGATAAAAAAAAATCTAAAATATTATTTCTTAATCAATAAAAAAGTATAAAAATTAAAAGGTAGTCCGTCCCTCATTTCTTTTATATACTTTCATTTGTTTAGTTTTTTTTCTATCTTTTTTATATTACTTTTTGTAAAGAATTTCAGTAATAAAAAAAAATTTAAAATATTTTTTCCTAGTCATTAAAAATAAAAATAAAAATTTAAAGGGTAGACCATCCCTTTTTTCTTTTATTTATTTTTATCTGTTTAGTTATTTTCTATCTTTTTTTATATAACTTTTTGCAAATATTTTTAGTACTAAAAAAATTCTAAAACAATTTTTTCAGTTCAAAAAATAAAAAAACGTTGAATCGCCGGTTTCGAAACGTGAAGCGCCGGGTTCGAAACCGGAATCGTGAATCGTAAGTTCACGGTTCGTTCCGGTTTCTCCTTTTACGGAATCGTGTTTGATCATTCCTAAATTCTTTTACAATATTTGAAATTTTATCATAATTAAAATATTAAGCCTCGAGATGCATCACAATTTAGTGTTTTATTTTATTTTTTGTTCTTTTAATTACCTGTCAATTTGAGAAAAGATCTGCATTTGCTGTGAAACGGTAAATTCTATATACAAGGCATATTACATACAAGGCACCAATAATGGCCAAACTACCCTTCGCGTTTCGTGTTCGAAAGGACGACAGAAAGCCTTCATGTCGTGTACTTTTACACGACATCAACTAATTGTGTAAAATATTAGGTCGTATGAAATTATACGAAATTTAAATTTACTCTGTCATTAATGTCGTACACAACCACACGATATGATGTCCTAATATCGTGTATATCCATACGACATATCAAAATGAAGGTGTTCTTCGATGATTTGCAACACGATGTTAATGATACACATATGCTATGTTATATTATTGAATTGTGTTGTTAATTGAGCAAAATTTATACACTTATACATGACAAGGAACAAACGTCATATTGGATCATACAATATCATATAACCTATCACATTTAAGTGATACCACTTTATTTATAATCACCTAACAAATGATTGTGTTGTTATGTTTCTAATCAATAATATATTTAAAGAGGTAATTAAAACATGTTATAATGCATCATACAATATCATATATAAGCTACCACATTCATTAGGTTAATGTGATACCACTTTATTTATCAACTAACAACCGATGTTATGATGTGCATGTACTATGTTAAATTAATGAATTATGTGTTATATTTTTAATCAAGATTATATATAATGAGTTAATTAAACATGTTATATAACGAGTTAAGTTGTTTCGATGATTTGCCAAACGGGGTTAATGATAAGTTGTACATTAGAGGAATACCAACTACTCAAGATTATATATTTGAAATTATCATATTTGTTAATCAAGATTATATGTTTCTTGTTATAATAAGTTGGAAAACAAACAATGATTACATATAACATTGAACCAACATCATACAATATCATATAACCTACCACATTTATTTATAATTAATTTTTATTTTATTATATGGTGTGTCGTGTTGAAATACACGACATTTAGTAAGACATTTCGTATGAACAATACACGAAATGAAACATTATATCTCGTGTATTGTTCATACGAGATAATTACCAGAAACAAAGACTATATCGTGTGGTTTTACACGATATGTACCATAGTATCTCGTGTATATACACACGAGATACACCCTGAATAATGTCGTACAAAACCACACGATATAATGTCCTAATATCGTGTATATCCATACGACATATCAAAATGAAGGTGTTCTTCGATGATTTGCAACACGATGTTAATGATACGCATATGCTATGTTATTTTATTGAATTGTGTTGTTAATTGAGCAAAATTTATACACTTATACATGACAAGGAACAAACGTCATATTGGATCATACAATATCATATAACCTATCACATTTAAGTGATACCACTTTATTTATAATCACCTAACAAATGATTGTGGTGTTATGTTTCTAATCAATAATATATTTAAAGAGGTAATTAAAACATGTTATAATGCATCATACAATATCATATATAAGCTACCACATTCATTAGGTTAATGTGATACCACTTTATTTATCAACTAACAACCGATGTTATGATGTGCATGTACTATGTTAAATGTGGTGTTTGTCTCGTACTCGCAATATTATTGGTTGATACTCCCAGAGATAGGGCACATCATAGCCACCGTGTATAATGTGGTGTTTGCCTCGTACTCGCAAACCGCTGGCTTCACATGCCTACCAAATGGGATCGTACCACAAGGAACAGGACCACCCACGTTACACACTTGTGTTGGGACATGTGGGAAACCATTTTATATTGGTATGATACTTTAATTCGTTATATTTAACTATCTTATTTAAATTTGTTATATTTAACTATATTTTCTAAATTTGTTATATTTGACTATTTTATTACTTTTGCAGCTGCACATGTCCGATAGTGATTACCCGATACCATCAGTAGCACTATATTGGGGGGAGCAACGTGATCCAAGCGCAAGTAACCTGATCATGCCATACAGAACTCGGATAGAAATATTCAACCGACTCTCAATTATGGCGAACGAAGCACGAATTGCAGGAAATAGGCCATAGTTTATGTGTATAGCGTATTGATTATTTTT
Source organism: Adenophora triphylla var. japonica (assembly GCA_022495995.1). Lineage (NCBI taxonomy): Eukaryota > Viridiplantae > Streptophyta > Magnoliopsida > Asterales > Campanulaceae > Adenophora > Adenophora triphylla. The sequence goes on from JAFEMH010005326.1 coordinate 124,248, forward strand.
TGTATGAAGTTTTGGGACGGATATAGTATATTAAAATTGGATCACTTGATGTAGTACTTAAATTATAGTTTTGATGTATGGATACATCAGTTTGTTTGTTTCAGTTTGTTTGTTTCGATGTACGTTTTTTTTTTCATTACAGAGACCATCTCGTGTGCTTATACACGAGATGGAATATCATAACTCGTATAAATATACACGATGTATTTCATTTATGTCGTATGAACATTACACGAAATAAACTAACTACCCAGTAATGTATCTCGTGTGTGTTCATACGAGATGAAAGAAAATATATCGTGTGTATATATACGAGATGAGTCAATCCATCTCGTGTATAAGCACACGAGATGGTCTTTGTACTGAAAAAAAAACAGCCACTGAAACTAACAAACTGAAACACAAACTGAAACAAACTGATTCCAATACATCAAACCAGAATCACAAATCATTTATTAACAAATCCCAAAACATAAACTTGTTTTGTAACCAGAATTTACAAACATATTCCAAAATTTACAAACCAGAATCACAAATACAAACATTGTATCCCAAAATGAACATATCCCAAAACATAAACAACCAAATCTTAAACTACATAATCATCAACCGTCTCCGTACAAATCGTGCGCCCGTCTAATCTTATCCTTGACATCCGTGGGTAACCTGTCATCCGTGAGCAGCGAAAGTAGTATGCCTCGTGCCTCTACAACCCTAGGCGGTGGTGGAACGTTAACTAGGGCATCATGATTCGGATTAGTAATCCGAACATGAGTCCTAGCCAGGAACCACTGCATATATGTGGAAGTAACAGGATCAGATGCGCTCACGGACGGCCCCCATCTACGCACTGGATCGAAAACCCCCAAGGCGTCCTCTAACCAATCCTCCCATACCTCATCACGCGGTCCATAGGACTTCTTGTACCCCTTTTGACCGACCATCAATGAACAATCTCGGTCGCAAGATATGGGGTCTCTGGGGATTTTCTGCTGGATCCCAAACTGTCGTGTAACACGGTCAGGCATATACGCTTCCCTGATATCCTGGAAGCGTATAACCCCACGGAAGTATGAGACCGAAAAAAGCGCCTCTGGGGTGGTACCGTAGGGAGTCCAACAAACCTAAAAATGAATTTGTTAGACACCGTCAACAGAAATAATAAATTATAACAATTTGTAAAACTTTAAATATAACTAACTCACCCTATCAACCGTCATCGTGTCCAGGGTATACCGGAACTTCAATAGATGGGGCATATCCCTTCCGGCCGTATCAGTACGTACCCATCTACGAGCCCTCGGCTGGCCCTCCGTCCATAACGGGTCAATATCTCTCCGGAAAACCGAAAAGTGCTCGTATATCCAGGCCTGCAAATTTATGAAATAAATAAGTTAACAATGTTATAACCATAAATACATGTTGTAATTATTAAATGATTGTTAAATATTACCTCTAAAAGACTCAAACAACCACCGATCTCTTTGCCATCCGTATCTAGATGCCTTCCCCAACTCCCGGTATAGATATGCCAATGCAGCTGTCCCCTATGATAGAGCCCCCCCACTGGTCAATATCCACGCACAATGAAAGGTAGTCCGAGGGCATCTTATCTCCGAGTCTTGTCCACGAACAACGTGGGTAGCCTGGAGGAACATGATGTACGTAGAAGCGCGCTCATCGTCGGTCATGTCGGAAGGGGACTCAAAGGACCGGCGGAGGCCATCTAAAGAGTACGTCGTGCCCTTCCGACATGTCTCAAGGCGTGCCACGATCGGCTACGTTAGGCTCGAACCGCCTTCGTAACGGGGCCACCAGAACACCGATACCTACAAATTGAAAATTAAATAATTAATAAAATTGATAAAATTTATGAAATTGATAAAATTTATGTAATTTATAAAAAATAGACAACAAACAAGAATATACCTAGGATATGAGTGACGTCATGCATAGTGATCGTCATCTCCCCCCACGGCAAGTGGAAGGTATTAGTCTCGGGAGACCACCGTTCCTGGCTTGCCGTTAGGAGCGCCATGCTAGGCCGGCGAATGGTAGCATCATATAGGTAATGGAGGCCGGTACCCTGAACACGAGCCCACCAAGCTCTATCATCCTCCGGTAAAGAAGCATGCGAGAACCTGTTGATTCCAAACAAAACATTATAATTAATACTCCCTCTGTTTCAGAAAAACAGTCCCATTTTGATTTTTTTTTTTTAACAAAAAGTCAAAATGGGACTGTTTTTCTGGAACAGCGGAGGTTTAAAACAATAACATCAAATAATAAAGCTATTTAATAAACAAATCATATACTTACTTATCTAGAATCTGCTGCCTCGTTTGGCGCTTCAACACCGACTCACAAGTGGCGTTCTCCCATATCTTACGGGCTCGATGATGACCAAACCCGTACAACAAATCAACCTCCTCCGGGCCGCCATCGGGGTTACTCTTAAGCCGCCATTTGTTCATCCTTAGCCCCTTTCCCCTTTCTGGCCCGTGCCTCCCGCCTCTTGCGAGGCCTCACAGATAAACTCTCCTCCACCTCCTCCTCCTCCTCATCACTAGATAACTGTGCCTCATGGACAGATGCACCTCGGGAACGAGTACGAGAAGATGACTCCTCCTCCAGGCCCGTACTAGAATCCGTACCCTCACTATCCGTCTCATCATCCACAATCCGTCGATCACGACATTCTTGTCGTTCTTCTTTTGCTCCGTTTATACGCTTTAGGCTGCAGTGCCTCCTCGGCCTTCCTCTTTCTATTAGAGTCCGTCGCAGGTTTACGTCCCTACAAAAAATAAAATAAGAGACAATTAATTTTCAAGAATCAGTTGACATTTCGTGTGGAAATACCCGAAATATTGGTGATCATTTCGTGTAAAAAGACACGAGAAACCTCACCACATATCGTGTATTAGAGCACGAAATGCAAACTGATGAATCAATTTACATTTCGTGTCCTAATATACGAAATGTGGAAAGTATCTCGTGTACTTCTGACACGAAATGGTCACCAACATTTCGTGTATTGGCACACGAAATGTAAACTGATGAATCAGTTTACATTTCGTGTGCCATTACACGAAATGTTGGTGACCATTTCGTGTGTGTTCATACGAAACACACTCCGACATGGCCAGATTATACCCCCACAAATTCGTAACCAATTCCAACGAAAAACCCTAATTTGTTTTACCAAATCACAATCAGAACCATTTTGGATAGGTTTACACAACATTAACAGTTATATAATCGGTTTTAGGCATAAAACTGTTGTTGGGTTTTCACATTTAAATTTTAGGTTAAAAAGAATTACTTTTGGAGCGGCGGAAGAAGAGGCGGACTTTCCACCGGTGAGAGAGAGGTTTGTCTTCATTTCCGGCGGTGGTGGTATTGTGGTGGTCGCCGGGTTCGTCGAGTAGAGAGAGAGAGGGGTTCGGCGCCGTTGGTTTTGAGAGAGGGAGAGAACAGTCGAGGTTTGAAATGGAAAGGGAGGGGAATTTTTTTTTTTAAAAAAAAGTATATATATGGGCATTTTGATAATTTCATTATGCCTTGTACAAAAAAAGCCTTGTATATAGTAATACCCCTGTGAAACCATTGACACCTTCTACCTTTCTTTCATATACTAGTACACACTATTGATTTTTTTTTTTTTTTTTAACTATTTTGTCAAAATTGAACAAAATTATGTTTTTTTTTTTTTTGAGAGAGAGAGAGAGATATGGAGTATGAGTGGAGCAACAACCAAAAAGATGTGAAATCAAACAATACATACGTTTTTCAAAAAAAAATAAAATGAAAAAGCTCAGAATGTCATTATTTGCACAAAATCTGGGGAGAAACTCCGTCGCGTATGGAGAAACGGGGCAACGTTTGTCGCGCGACATACTTAGCCACAACAACTGGATATCACTTTCATCAGTTTCTGGATATTCAGAACATTGAATATGGATATCCAGAAGCTTTGGAAAGGATATCCAGAAAAAATATTTGATTTCTGGATATCACTTTCATCGTTACGGATATCCATATTCAACTTCTGATATCCGAAGCTGGAAAGGATATCCAGAAAAAATATTTGGTTTCTGGATATCACTTTCATAAGTTTCTGGATATCCATATTCAATGTTCTGGATATCCAGAAACTGATGAAAGTGATATCCAGAAACTGGCTAAGTATGTCGCGCGACAAACGTTGCCCCGTTTCTCCATACGCGACGGAGAAACGCGTTTCTCTGTAGACCGACTCCATTATTTGTCACATGATACCCCGTCTCACCCAAAGAGTCATTGAAACACGGTTACTGCACGAGAATTAAAGAAAATATATAGTAAAATACTATATTGGTCCAAACTAAAGCTTCACCTTTTATTTAACATTTTATTTAAAAGGATGTTCTATTACAAGTTTCACATTTCCTAAAATAATGACAAAAAATTATTAGTATTATTCGTACCCCACTTGTCTCTCTCATACATTTAAATTGTGAACCCTACTTGTCAATTTCACTTACTTTTTTTTCACACATTTAAATTGTGAACTCTACTAATCATACTCATTCACTTTTTCCCTCTCACAACCCTTTTTCCATTCATCATTTGCATTAATTCTTGTGCCAAAGAAAAAAGGTGAAGCTCTTGATGGGACGAAAGGAGCAAGTGTTATGAATATGAAAAGTGATGTATGAGAAGTGAATTCTATTTATAAAGAAAGATTTAAAAAAATTATTTTAGAAGTGTCTTTTTAAACAGGACACCAAAAATTAAAATTTGGATCTTTCAACTGAGACGGTACCCACCAAAAAAAAAAAACGTGCACTTTGTATGGAGAAGCATCTTGGACAAACATTGAGTTAACTACGATTTCAACCCCATCCAATGATTGAACACTTGAAAAGTTGTACTACCTTTGATTGATTGATTCACGTCAGCAACATTGAGTTAACTACGATTTCAACCAATGTGTCTAACGGTCACTCAGAGTTTAAAAGAATTTTAAAAGGTGACAGGTGTCCTTTATTCTAGAATGTTGTAAGAGGTCCGTATAACCTTATCAACAACTTCTGTATAAAGGGACAAAATTGGACACGTGGTGCAATCAGACCGCGTCAGCACTGTACTTGCTATAGTTGTCTCAAATGATACTTTTTGGTGCAAGGGTATAAATACCCCAAATATTCATTATTTGAATATTGCTTGAGATATTAATTTGAGAGAGTCATTTGAAGATTTAAAGAAAATTTTCAGATTTTCAGAAACCTTTGAATCATTATCTTCAAACCTTCGTACCTTCAAGAACATACTTCTAAGCCCAGAAATCAAGCCTTTGTAACACATCAGATTTATTGAGCTCTAAATCAAATAAATCTAAAGAGTCTTAAATCTTGATATCACACACACCTCACTTGATTAATCATATATATTATATCATTTGAGATACACCTTTTATCTAAAAGGGTGTTTCACTACAAATTTTACATTTTCTAAAATAATGACAAAAAATTATTAGTATCATTCATACCCCACTTGTCTCTCACACACATTTAAATTGTGAATTCTACTTGTCAATTTCACTCACTTTTTTCTCGCATTAAAATTGTAGGCTCCACTAATCATACTCATTCACTTCTTTCATCTCACGACCCTTTTTCCACTCATCATTCGCATTAATTCTTGTGCCAAGGAAAAATGGTGAAACTCTTGATGAGACGGAAGGAGCAAGTGTTATGAATATGAAAAGTGATGTATGAGAAGTGAATTCCATTTATAAAGAAAGATTTTAAAAAATTATTTTAGAAGCGTCTTTTTAAACAGGACACCAAAAATAAAATTTTGGATCTTTCAACTGAGACGGTACCCACCAAAAAAAAAAACGTGCACTTTGTATGGAGAAGCATCTTGGACAAACATTCAATCAAGAAAGTATAAACCATTCACTTCAGCATCTCTATAAAGCATATACCAATAAACCAGGAGGCCCGCTTTAGTGGATTGTACCTTAAAACACAAGGTACAATCCTATAATTTCATAAATTTTTATTATTGATGCACCACATAAAGATTTATCAATAAGAATTTTATAAAAATAATTAGTTATTCATAAAATTTTAGTCAAAGTTGAAAAAAAAAAAATCAACTAGAACTATTAACATGAAACAGAGAGTATCACCTCAATCCCAAAATAAAAATTAATGTCCATATTTAATATTGATTGAGAATAAAAATGGACATCATTTAGGGACGGAGGGATATTTTTTTTTTTAAAGGAGATATCAAGCCAGCAGGAAAATGCAAGAACTAAAGAGATCAAGAGGGAAAGAACCCTTTACACAGCAAAAATAGAAAAACATACATTTTGTAGCAGCAATCAGGCTATTGAATATCACCAATACAGACATCTTCTGTGCATATACCTTACTTGTTCCTGCTAAAATTATACATTTGAATTCCAAGTCCACTAGAAGGGTCCACTATATGCAACTTCATTTCTACACAAGAAAATGTTGCATGCTTGAATCAGAGCCTACCCTACTCTGAATTATTATGCTCGCAATTGTCAAAATATTGGAGCCTTGCAAGATTGTCTACTCCGATAAACTCGGAGTAATGTACTTAATTTATGCCATTGATGTATTGGTTGAATTCCGAATCTAGAAGAGACAACATAGGATCTACGCAAAATTTGCATCAAACCTACTGCTAACGGTAACGCCATTTCAATGAATGATTCAAATGTGATAATGAGAATTAAATAAATATTACCTACCGGTCCGTTAATAATAAATTCAAACCTTTCACTGAAAAAATCTTCATTCTGTGTTTGCAGACAACACACCTGGATTTTATGCTTCTGTTTTGTCACAACTTTGCTCTGATTCGATCTCCAGTATGTCATAATGACCATAGCCATGAAATAGAACTTTAATGGGATTTTCTCCGTCCTTCTGATACTCATCGCCATAATTTGCTATGTTAATCAACTTATCCGAGCTTCTATCTAACATGTAGACGGATATCATAGTCCTGTAATGACACCAAGATATGAACAAAAACATGAGAAACAGGAAAATGTTTTTGTCCATTAAGAAACTGCTAAATCCAGTTTTTTTTTCTTTCAATAAGCTAAAGAGTTCATTTAAATGCAAAAGAATTCATCTGAGATAATATGTGTGAACAGTAATCATTGTAAATAGAGCAAGTGAATAAAAGAAAATAGAAAGCACAATTTTCAAGGTCCAAAGTAGCGTGCATAGTTAATGACAATATTCCTTGAACGTTGTAGTTGAAAGAAGTTTGGCCAAACCCAATTTACGACCAAAATGTTTTGCTAGCTATATATATGTATCGATAATTTAGCAAATGTAATATTCCCCATTAAAACAAGAATGATGTACGAAACAACCGTTGATAACACAATTGCAAGTTAAAAACAGAAAAAATATACTCACTTAAGAACATGAGATGCCATTAACAACTCAGGTTCACCACCCCATACATAAGGTTGTCGAATTCTCTCTAAATAAGCATCAAAGTCTCCTTCGATGAACCTAAAAGGACATAGCAAGAGAACTCCCAAAAAGGTTAGAAAACTGATTGCTGCATTTCACAACTTTTCCTTTTACAAATAGGATTTCCAACTACAATTACTGCTAATATTGACAGAGCAATATCAAGGAATAAAAACACTTGCCATTCGGTATCTTTGCGCCTCATTAACAGTTCATCAACCACCTGTAAATCCATCCACACAGGTAATAAAAAGCATCAAATTACTATGAAATCAACTCTGCAAAGGTAAAACTTTCTGAAAAGAGGGCTAACAACCATTTATGTGACCTACTATTCGAAAAATGTACAAATAGACTAGCAGGTGCTCTCATTTTCGTATTTAATTACAGATAAATATTATGCCGTTCAAGCTACCACAGTCAATCCACGTCAACAATTCAGTTATATTTTTTGACTTAATCCATGTTTTTTCAATAAATGAAAACCATCATGCAATTATATTTAGTCAAATTATAAAATATAGCGAGTCTATTGTAAATTATGGCATAATACGCTACAATAAATGGTTATTTTTCCTTGAAAAGAATTATACTTGAGCTCTTAATTTATCAGCAAGCTCCGTCTGCTGTTTCTCATCAGGGGCTTCTTCCCCATTTCTCAAACAAGCCATGTGAGCAATTGCTCTAAACAGGCATCTCCCATCTGCTAGGACCCCTGTATTGTCACCAACAGATTCAAAATATAAACATTAGGAATTCAAACATCCATTTTGCATCAAATATCGAACTAGGTACACACAAGGCACAATTTTATTAAAAGATGAAAATGTTAGCTTCTAAATTGATAAATTAGATAGAAAAATTGATCAAAATGTGTAGCTTATAAATTGGAATAACTGATTTCTGCAATGAAAGCCTTAATCCATATAAAAAAAAGCAAAACAAATAAACTATTAATCATCAGAAACAACTCCAAGCATACAGAAGATCAGATATTAATGATACCAAAAATTAAAAAAAATTAAAAAGAAGAGATCAAATAATCTAAGCAGCATTTTATCAAACACCTTAAATTCAAAATTAATACCCAAATTGTATGACTACCTGTTACTCTGTAGTTGGCGGAGTTTTTGAAGTTAGCATCGGATACAGTCTCCAAACAAGTCTCCCCAATTTTGTCATTGACGGCGGAAACTGGTTGATCAACAGTCAAATCAAAAAAATCCAGCGGCGGAGCCAGACATGCACGAACGCCGAATAACAACCAAGCAGAGTCCGCCCGATGGAGCCACCGTGCCGGTCGAGCATCCCACGCTACATTCCACGACCCCTCCCCTTTCTGTTCATGATGAAATGCCTTCTGAAAATGATTTCTCCGGGCAGGAAGTATCGAGTTCCATATTGACGACGCAGCGCCACCGTTACCTTCGAGACGGAGGCAAGCGGAGTTGTGGCTACGACGCCGACGATCCTCAACCAGCTTAACCGGAGAGCCGATGAAGATTCGGTGGTGAGAAGCGCTGCCGCCGCCGAGGGAAAATGAGAGAGGAGTGAATAACCGACGAACGGAACAAAGTAAGCCGCCGAGCATTACCGGAATGGAATTTGATGGGCTGAGTTACTAACGTGCAATCATCGGAGGGTACGGCGAGGAACCCTTTTAGTTTAGAGAGAGAAATTTAAATAGAAGGAAGAGGAGAGAGAAAGTTGAGTGGGGCCCAGTTGAGTTGAGAAGATGGACTGGCGTTAGGCTGTGTGTTCGATTTTGTTTCGCCTTCTTCGAGAGGTTCGGGTGCGGGTTGTTTCACCCGCTGTTTATTATTATTATTTTTTTGTATCATTTATTTATTTTAAAAATGATTGGGTCGGGGTATTTGTATTTCTTCCGTCCCCCATTTTTTTTTACGAAACTATTTTGACAATAAATTTAAATTAATTTAATTATTTTAATAAAAATTAAAATTTGTTATTAATATTATAAATAATAATATTAAAATTTTTATTAAAATAATTATATTTATTTAAATTTATTATTTAAAGTACTTTTGTATTAATCAAAAAAATAATAAGGATATGTTTGGATACCCAATTTCGTAGCTTGGAATTGGAATTGGGGCCTCCAAAACCAATTTCATTGTTTGGGAACATAACTAAAATTTGGAATTGGAATTGTGTTGAAATTCTAAATCACTCAATTTCACAAAACTAATTTCATCTTAAATTCTAATAATTTAAATTCTAAATTTTGATCAATTAATAACAACTCACATTCTTTTTACCACCACCACAACAACTTTCAACCACCACCATTTGTGCCACCTCTCGCCGCCACCAACACCTCCGGCAACCGCCACCGCCGCCTACAGCCACCATTACCGCCGCCAACACCTCCGGCCACCGCCGCTGCCTCTGGCCACCATTTGTGCCACCTCCCGCCGCCACCAACACCTCCGGTAATCGCCTCCGCCGCCTACAGCCACCATTGCCGCCACCAACACCTCCGGCCACTCTCCGCCACCACTGCCGCTTCCGAAAATCACCGTCTCCAACTACCTCCATCGGCTGCCACCTACCGCCGCTGTTAACCACCACCACTATATACTATTTATTTTAAAAAATATAAATTTTTTATACTTTTGTTGTTAGCAAGGTTAGAACCCTTGTTATTTATAATAACTAACAACCATATACCATTAGACTAAACTAGATACTTGACTTATTATTGAATTTTTATTTTAAGTATAATGTATAATTACAATTGAATTCCACACATTATTCAAACAATGAAAATGCTATGATTTTGAAAGCAAATTCTAAGTTATTTAAATTCTATAGAATTTGAATATTTATTAAATTCAAAATCAATGCATCCAAACGGACCTTAAAATTATTTTGAAACAAAGAGAATAGTACTTATTTTGCTTTGGGATTTGGAATCGATTCAGAATTTTTTTCGATGTTGTGTACGGTTTATGTAAAATCTTCATACAAAATATAAACATTTATAATAAACGCGATAATTTTTCACAAAATCTGGGGAGAAACGCGTTTCTCCGTAACTTATGGAGAAACGGGGCCCGACTTGTCGCGCGACAATGCAGGCCAAGGCTTCTGGATATCCAGAAGCTTATGAAAGTGATATCCAGAAACCTTCAAAATGAATATCCAGAAACTTTCAAAATGTTTCTGGATATTCATTTGATGGTTTCTGGATATATATTTGAAGGTTTCTGGATATCCAGAAACCTTCAAAATGAATATCCAGAAACTTTCAAAATGTTTCTGGATATTCATTTGATGGTTTCTGGATATACATTTGAAGGTTTCTGGATATCCAGAAACCTTCAATAAGCAATTTCTGGTCTTGGCCTTGGATTTGGCTTCAAATCTATTTTTTCTGGATATCCGCCCAAAGGCTTCTGGATATCCGTTCCAAAGCTTCTGGATATCCAGAACCCTTTGAGACTGATATCCAGAAATTTTTTTCTGGTTATCAAACGTATAGCTTCTGGCTATTAAAAACACGTTTCTCCATAGTTATGGAGAAACGCATTTTTCAGCAGACCTTTTTTGGGAGATAGCACATGTAAACTATTTATACATATTTGATTCAAAAAAAAAAAAAATTCACATATCAAAATAAAAAATAATAATACAAGTAATAATTTCACACAAATATAAAAATGAAGACCAGATGTTTACTTAATGTGTTAGTTCATATATTCATGTTCAAACATTTCGATATATCCTTCTGTTTTACTAAGGCTCCGTTTGTTTCATGTAAAACATTTTCCGGAAAATGTTTTCCTTGTTTTCGGGTGTTTGTTTCAAGTAAAATGTTTTCCGAAAAATGTTTTACATACTTTCGAGTGTTTGGTAACCACTTGTAAAATAAAGTCAAATGTAAAACATTTTACAAGGATGTAAAAAAATGAGGTTTTCTTTGTAAAATGATTTACCAATTTCAAATTCGTAAATCATTTTACAACTCTTGTTCTTGGCCTTAATGTACAACTCATATTACGCTTGGTACAACATAATAATAATAATTAAAAAAAAAAAAATTTAACTGCCCCCACCCACCCCACCCCACCCCCCAAAAAATTTTTTTTTTTTTTTGGAAACCGCCCCACCCACCCCTGCCTACCCCACCCCCACCCCCCAAAAAAAAATTTTTTTTTTTGGAAACCGCCCACCCACCCCTTCTACCCCACCCCCCACCCTCCCTCCCCCCCAATTTTTTTTTTTTTTTTTTTTGTTTTTGGAAACCGCCCCACCCGCCCCGCCTACCCCACCCCCTACCCACCCCCACCCCCACCCCCCACCCCCACCTCCCACCCAAAAAAAATTTATTTTTTTGGAAACCGCCCCACCCACCCCGCCTACCCCACCCTCCACCCTCCCCCCCAATTTTTTTTTTTATTTTTTGGAAACCGCCCCACCCACCCCTGCCTATCCCACCCCTACCCACCCCCACCCCCCCAAAAAAAAATTTTTTTTTTTGGAAACCGCCCCACCCACCCCGCCTACCCCACCCCACCCCCACCCTCCCCCAAAAAAATTTTTTTTTTTTTTTTAATTTTTTTTTGAAACCGCCCCACCCACCCCCCCTGCCTACCCCACCCCCTACCCCCCCAAAAAAAAAAATTTTTTTTTTTTTTGGAAACCGCCCCACCCACCCCCGCCTACCCCACCCCCCCCAATTTTTTTTTATTTTTTTATTTTTTGGAAACCGCCCACCCACCCCCCGCCTACCCCACCCCTTACCCACTCCCCACCCAAAAAAAAAAATTTTTTTTTGGAAACCGCCTCGCCCACCCCACCCCACTCCCACCCCCCAAAAAAATTTTTTTTTGGAAACCGCCCACCCACCCCTCGCCTACTCCCACCCCCCACCCACCCCCACCCCCACCCCCACCCCAAAAAAAAATTTTTTTTTGGAAACCGCCCACCCACCCCACCCCCAAAAAAAAATTTTTTTTTGGAAATCGCCCACCCACCCCATGCCTACCCCACCCCCACCCCCCACCCACCCCACCCCAAAAAAACAATTTTTTTTTGGAAACCGCCCACCCACCCCCTACCCCTCCCCCAAAAAAAATAAATAAAATTTTTATTTTTTTTTGGAAACCGCCCCACCCACCCTTGCCTACCCCACCCACCCCCCAAATTTTTTTTTTTTTTTTTTTTTTTTTGGAAACCGCCCCACCCACCCCCTACCCACCCCTACCACCCACCCCCACCCCAAAAAAAAATTTTTTTGGAAACCGCCCACCCACCCCCGCCTACCCCACCCCTACCCACCCCCCAAAAAAAAATTTTTTTTTTTGGAAACCGCCCCACCCACCCCGCCTACCCCACCCCCACCCACCCCCAAAAAAAATTTTTTTTTTTTGGAAACCCCCCCCCCCAATTTTTTTTTTATTTTACACCCCCTACCCACCCACCCCCCCCCCCCAAAAAAAATAATTTTTTTTTTTATTAAAAAATTAAAAAAAAAAAAATTGGGGGGGGGGAGTGGGTAGGGGGGTGGGGTAGGCAGGGGGCGGGTGGGGCGGTTTCCAAAGTTGATTTAAATTAATAAAAAAAAAGTGACATTTCCGGAAAACATTTTCGTCAAATTTGCCAAACAACTGAAAACAAGACCATGATATTTTACAAGAAAACATTTTACATGGAAATCTTTTTACATGAAAACATTTTACAAGGAAACCTTTTTACATGAAATCATTTTACATGAAAACATTTTCCGGAAAATGTTTTACGCGAAACAAACGGAGCCTAAGAGTTTCACCATTTTTCGTTGACACGTGAATTAAGAAAAATGATAAGTGAATTAAGAAAAATGATAAGAAGGAAAAGGATTGTTAGAAGAAAGAAATGAATAGCTATGACAAGTGAGACTCATTATTTAAATGAGTGAGAGAAAAAGTAAGTGAGATTTACAATACCTACAATAAGTGTGTGTAAGGAAAAAGTTAGTGGGTTGACAATCTATAGTATAAATGGAAACTTGTCCTTGCTACAGTACAATGAACAGTTTTCAAATTTCTCATTTTGCCCTCACTAAGTTGTTCCTTTCCCATTTTGCCCTTAAAAAAAATTTTAATTAAAAAAAAAAGTGTTCTCGAACACGGGCTTTTACTAGTTGAGATCTATATTTTTTTACCATTTTAGAAAATGTGAAACATGTAATGTGACGTTTTGAGTAAAAGGAAATGCTTAAATCGAGACGGAAGGCACGAGCTCCGCACGCTCGCTGTTGTTTCCTCTAACTCAATGTTACTTCCCAGTTGGCCTATTTTAGAAGCTAGTACCGTGCCCGCGTCGGTTGGCATGATAAACAGTATGAAATGGAAAGGAACTTAAAAATTAAGAATTGAGCAGTAGAAGTCCCTGGTCCATACAGTGTTGGATATACTTTCGTTATTAGTTCAATGACCTTTTTATACTTTCGAATTGTAGAAGATAGTTCAATTGTCTCTCATTTTGATTGGTTCCCACCTGTTGTTAGAAAAAATAGTGGGTTTGAAGGAAATTTAGGAATTTTTCATAAATGTGTTATTTCTTAAATGACCAAATTGAATGTGAGTTTGTGTTCTACTCCATGAGAACATTGAAATCAAATATTTATTTGTCCAAAATGGTTAATGAATGAATGAGATATTAAGGCTCAAAGTTAATGGGTTGAAAGTGGGAAAATGTGGTTATCCCACATTGAATGAGAATGTAAAATCTAGCAAGTTTAAATACTCCTACACTTTGATAAGGGGTATGAATGTGTGACATAAAGGCTCTCTCTCGCGCACAGGTGCACAGGGGGGTGCAAATCATGGATCGAAATGGGCTTCGGGCTACCGAACTCATGCGCATCCCGCGGATACGAACTGGCCTACTCGCGCTAGCCCACCTTTTGCTATTTTTTTTTGTGAATCAGAAATAAATTCTCATGATCATGAACAGACTTGTAACAGTAAGCTTAATGTCTGTTTTTATTCCCATGATTATGAACAGACTTGTAACAGCAATCTTAATGTCTGTCTGTTTGATTTTCTCATTTTTTGTAACAGTCACATAATTAAAATGATGACTGTTCAGTTGCCCAGTTATTGGATATAAGATGGAGCCATAAACAATTTTTTGAAAGCACACCAGAATTTTTTTTCAGCAGCCTCCCCTCTCTCTCTCGTTGCATATTGTAGCATCTTTCCTTTGGTCTCCGTGCATTTCTGCATCATGGTGATACTGTTCAGACACACTGTCAATTCGTCGGGAACTTTAGGTGCAAAGTGTCCCCGGTCCGCACGTTCTATCCTGTGAGACTCGCGTCCACGACAGCCTCAAGCACTATCGGTGAGGGGACGAATAAGTCTTAAGGAGACTGATTCATCAGGGCTCGTGCACAACAATCAATTGTTAATTCCGATTTGTTTCTTCAAATTTATTCAGTTTATATTTTTATTTTTAATTTTTGTAATTCTTTTCCTTCTGCCATTGTAATTTCTTCCAACAATCTTAAGACTTAATCCCTTGAGAAGGGATACGTTTTACAGAAACATTAAACTGATTAAATTGTTTTCTCTGTTTCGAAAATGGCTACTGAACAGAATGTGACTGGAAAGAAAACCGTAACTGTGACCCAAACTGGAAATGGCTCTCTAGGCACTACTGTTGTGAGTAATCCTCAAATCGTGCACATCTCAACCCCCCATGCTGAAAAGCCAGAAAAGTTTGTTGGCCACGACTTCAAGAGGTGGTAGCAAAAGATGCTTTTCTATTTGACCACTCTGAATTTGGCTAAGTATCTATAAGAAGATATGCCAAATGTGGCCGAAAACGAGACCGATGTAACAACCTTGGTTGCGGTTCAAACTTGGAAACATGGGAAATTCCTTTGCAAGAACTATGTTCTTAATGGATTGTCCGATACTCTCTATAATGTGTTTAGAGATAAGAGGAATACTAAGGAATTGTGGGAGTCCTTAGACCACAAGTATAAAATTAAGGATGCGGGAATAAAGAAGTTCATTGTTGCCCGTTTCCTTGATTTTAAGATGGTGGACTCAAACACTGTGAAATCTCAAGTGGATGAGTTTCAAATGATTTTGCACGAGATACATGCCAAGGGTATGGTGTTAAGTGAAAGTTTTCAAGTGGTTGCAATGATTGAAAAGTTGCATCTCGCTTGGAATGATTTCAAGAATTACCTTAAGCATAAGCAAAAGGAGATGAACGTTAAAGGGCTTATCCTTCGACTTAGCATTGAAGAAGGCAATAGAGTTGCCGAGAAAAGGTTTACCCCAAGTATGGCCAAAGCCAATGTGGTGGAGCATGGTCAAAGCTCTAAAGGCAAAGGCAAAGGCAAAGGCAAGGGTAAATCCAAAGTTGGAACAACTAAGAGGTCGTTCAATTTGAAGCCTCAAGGAGGGGTTTCCAAGAAGAGGTTCACAAGAACTTGTTTCAATTGTGGTGGTGAAGGCCACAAGGCTTCGACTTGTAGGATGCCAAAGAAAGCTCGTGAAGCGAACATGGTTGAAGACATAGCTAGAGATGTGTCTAATATGCACCTTGCGGAGGTAGTTTCCGAGGTGAATATGGTGGGATCGAATCCAAATCAGTGGTGGATTGACACCGGTGCTACTAAACATGTGTGCTCCAACAAAGACATGTTTAGTTCTTTTGAAGCTATGGAAAATGGCGAAAAGTTGTTTATGGGGAATTCAGCCACTTCCTACTTCAAAGGTCAAGGGAAGGTGGTTTTGAAGATGACATCCGAAAAAGAATTGACTCTCAACAATGTGCTCTATGTGCCTGATATCCGGAAGAACTTGGTGTCCGACTCGCTTTTAATTAAGCATGGTTTTCGTATTGTGTTTGACTCTGATGTAGTCACTTTGTCCAAGAATGGAATGTTTGTAGGAAAAGGGTATGTGAATGATAGGATGTTTAAGTTAAGTGTAATGGTGGTGAAACCTAATGTAATGGGGATTAAGCCAAAAGTCAATGCAATGAATAATTCTTCCGTTTACTTGCTTGAGTCTTCCCATTTGTGGCATAGTGGATTAGGACATGTTAATTATGATACCATTCGTAGATTAATTAACTTGAATTGTTTACTCAAATTTAAAGTTTATTGCAAACACAAAGGTGAAACTTGTGTAGAATCAAAATTTTCAAAACCTTCATTCCATTCAATAACAAGAAATAGTGAACCACTCGAGTTAGTTCACACGGACATATGTGACTTCAAATCAACACAATAACGTGGTGACAATAAGTACTTTGTGACTTTTGTTGATGATAGAACAAAATTTTGTTAAGTGTACCTCATCAAAAGTAAAGATGAAGCTATAGAGAAGTTCACTCTCTATAAAAATGAAGTTGAGAATCAATTAAACCGGAAAATTAAGGTGCTAAGAAGTGATCGTGGTGGGGAATATGAATCTCCATTTGAGGCAATTTGTGCTCAATAAGGAATTAAACATGTAACCACAACACCTTATACACCCAAACAAAACAGTGTTGCCGAACGGAAAAATCGGACATTAGAAGAAGAAGCAATGAATGCCATGTTGATAAGTTCGGGATTACCCTCTAACATGTGGGGAGAAGCCGTTGTCAAAAATTATGTGTTAAATAAGGTACCTCGAAAGAAACTAAACAAGAGCCCATATGAATTATGGCATGGAAGAGCGCCATGTTACAAATACTTGTGAGTGTGGGGGTGTCTTGTGAAGGTAGTCATACCTCCACCTAAAAGGGTGAAAATTGGACCTAAGACTGTTGATAGCATATTCATTGGATATGCACACAATAGTTGTGCTTATAGATTTCTTGTGTATGAATCAAAAATTCAAGATATACACAAGAATAATATAATGGAATCTAGGAATGTGTCTTTCTTTGAGAATGTGTTCCCATATAAGTTAAGATATGAGGCAAGCTCATCAACTAGGGTACAACATTCAACAGAAGAAGAACAAGTTCAAGATAGAATGAAGAAGAGGAGATGGAACATCGACGTAGCAAAAGAGCTAGGGTAGAAAAATCATATGGCCCGGATTTTCTAACCTACATGCTAGAAAGTGAGCCACAAAGTTATAAAGAAGTCGTGAGCTCTTCTGAAGGACCTTTGTGGAAAGAGACCATTAAGAGTGAAATTGATTCCATTTTGTAAAATCACACTTGGGAACTAGTGAATCTTCCTCCGGGAAGTAAACCACTAGGATATAGGTAGATTTTCAAAAGGAAAAGGAAGGCGGATGAAACAATTGATAAGTATAAGGCTAGACTTGTAATTAAAGTTTACAGACAAAAGGAAGGCCTAGATTACTTTGACACGTATTCTTCTGTTACGAGAATAACGTCTATTAGGATTGTACTTGCAATTGCCACATTGCAAAATTTTGAAGTACATCAAATGGACGTAAAAACTGCCTTTCTAAATGGAGATTTAGAAGAGGAGATTTACATGGAATAACCAGTGGGCTTTTCTGCTCCAGGGCAAGAAAACAAAGTGTGCAAGTTAGTGAAGTCATTGTATGGCCTCAAACAAGCACCAAAACACTGGCATCAAAAGTTTGATCAAGCCATGATTGAAAGTGTATTTAAAATCAATGAATGTGACAAATGTGTCTATATCAAAAACACGGAAAATGGCTATGTCATTTTGTGTCTTTATGTAGACGACATGCTTATCATAGGAAGCTGTGATAAAATGATTAAATCCACAAATAATATGTTGAACTCGAAGTTTGACATGAAAGATATGGGTTTAGCAGATGTGATCCTTGGAGTGGAAATTTCTAGAATACCTGATGGACTTGTACTGAGTCAATCACATTATGTGGATAAAATTCTAGAGAAATTTAACAAGGAAGACAATAGAACCGTGAATACTCCAATTGACACAAGCTTACATTTAACAAAGAATAGAAGTGAACCTGTGTCTCAGTTAGAGTTTCAAGGAATATTGGAAGTTTAATGTACTTAATGAGTTGTACAAGTGTAAGTACCCAAATCCGGATCGTCAAAATCCGTTAAAAGTTAACCGGAATCCGTTAACTGGCCCTTTCCAGGTTAACCGAAACCCGTTAAACTTCCCATTCCCGAGTCAACGAGACATCCCAGGACTGCCCCATACATCCCGATATCAAAGTGTACTCAACACACGTTATCACACGTAAAAGTACAACTTTCCTCGAAAAACGCACTTTCCGGGACTTTCCGAGGGCATTTCAGACATTTTCCCGACATTTATTTAAAAAACGGACAAAATTGGGAATAACGGGACAAAAACCCTAGCCCTGGTGACTCATCGGGACACATGGCACGCATGCATGGCCTCCCCCATCCCCATCAATCAAATTCAAGGGTGAAAAGACCAAAATGCCCTTGAAACTGAGACATAGGCTGTCCGGCCTGTTTTACTTGAAAAACCAGAATCCTCATCAAGTCTCTGGAATTTCCAAAATATCCAAAAACCCCCCAAATTGAGCCTTAGGCCGTCCGGCCTGTTTTACATTTTCACCCTATAAATATAAGGGTTGTCATTTGTAAAAAAAAGAAAAAAAACATTACCCTCTCTCAAAATACCTCACGGCCCAGAGCAATTCTACCCCCTCCCGAGCCCCGTTTTGTCTCGATTTGCGTGAAAATCCAGTTTTCCAACCAAACACGAACTAAACAACCTCAAAACACCTTTCAAACACCAAAACAGTATCCCGTATACGTAAACCGAGCCAAAGATTCAACCCTTAGCCATAGGTAACACTCTCTCTCTCTAAGAACTCGTTTCACCTCGATTTACGCGTCAAACGCTATTGTCGTTCCGGTCGAAACTCTCAAAATGTAGACGTAACGCCATCTACGGGGCTCGATACGTTTTACCCCTTAATCATCTTCTCTCCCGTAAGAGAAGTAATTTCGGGTTAAAACGGCGTTCCGGCCCCGTTTTTACTTTATGTCATTTACTGTCCGGATCGATCGATCCGTCGATTCGTCTGTTTACCGTCCGAACCGTTTGGTTCGTGATCGTCATTTACAAAATCCGGATCGTTTGATCTGTCGATACCGTCATTTAAATTATGTACCTTTACAAATTCGAGCCGTTTGGCTCGTCGATCGCATCTTTATCGTCCGGATCGTTTGATTCCGTTGATACCGCACTTTAAATACTGTCATTTTCAAGTCCGAGCCGTTTGGTTCGTGATAGTATTTACTTATAAAAGTCTGAGTCACAAAATGACTTGTTGATCGCATATCATTTAACGCCTCTTTTCATGAAATTGGTAACAATGTAATGCCCGGTTCAAAACTGGAGTTCGTCATTCGAACTCCTTTTCAAAAAACAACGCAAAATCGACGTTTGGCATTCAAACGCTCATTTTCGACTCAAAACCCGACATTTGACATTCAAACGCTCTTTTCATTAAAATCAACGTTTGATATTCAAACTAAAGATTCAAGTTCGTCACTCGAACTCCTTTTCAAAAACAACGCAAAATCGACGTTTGGCATCCAAACGCTCATTTTCGACTCAAAACCCGATGTTTGACGTTCAAACGCCCTTTTCATTAAAATCAACATTTGACATTCAAACTAAAGATTTCAGTTCGCCATTCGAACCCTCCTTTTCAAAACTCAAAACTGACGTTTGTCATTCAAATGCTCGCTTTTTACCACAAATCAACGTTTGTCATTCAAACCAAGATTAAATCTTGTCATTCAAGCTCCTTTTCAAAATGCAACACACACACACACGCACACAATTTCGAGAAAGGTAGAAAGACTCGTCATACGAGGCATTTCGGGTGATCTCAATATACTCTTCCCGAAACGTAACGTGACCTCCGAACCTAACAATCTCTAGCCCTAAAAGCCTTTTTGTCAAGTTTTGGCTACCAATCAAAACGTTCCATTTTTAAAACCTTTTGTCAAATTTTGGCTACCAATCAAAACGTTCCATTTTTTTAAAGCCTTTTTCAAGTTTTGGCTACCAATCAAAATGACACCCTTTTCACAAAACCAGCCATTTTCAAAGTTTGGGCTCATAATACAAAACGGCGTGGCGACTCTCCCTTTCATCTTCCAAGCGAGGTCCCAAGTCCGCGAAATGCCGCTCGCCGCGTTTCCGCGCGCGATCCGATTAATTTCAGTTGGTGACTCTGCTGGGGAATTAGACAATGTTTTTTTCAAAACTCCCTCGTTTTAAAAAAGCATTACGTGGATCAAACTTTCGTTTACCCTTTCCTCGTTTTTTGTGTGCATGTGTTGTTCAAAACATCGGGCTGTTTTTGAAAAGAAAAAGATGTTACATTTTCATCTCATTCAAAATCATAACATGTTCGTGCATTTTCGATCATACTTGATTCTTCGTGCTATATTTTGAACTGCTCATAAATTCTTTAAAACGCATTCTGAAAATTCCTATTTTACTCAGAAAAAAGAATTTAGTGACCGTACACTACTTGCACCGTCTCGGTATACCGCACGCTACGCGCACTTTCTTGCCTCGGTACACCGCACACTACAACCCTCAACTCGGGATGACCGTTCGGCAGCTTGATTGGTCCGCGTACACCTTTCGAGCGCGCACGGGGTCGTCCTAAACAGCCCATCCTAGCCCGTGTAATCCATGCACTCTTTGTGTCACACTTCGTCCAAGACCTTGGTTGGTTTTTGGCTTTGTTCGTATCATAAAGCCTAAGTGTATGCTTTTACGCCGATCTTCCTCACAAGTCAAACTTAAAAGTTGAGAACGAAGGTCGTTCTCGACCCGAAGTCTTAGCTTTTCAGCCTTGACTTTGACGCGGAGCCGCACTAAAAACATACCCGAGGGTTCAATGTGACGCCATGTCATTAAGCCCTCAACGTATGCACCATGCCAGCCACAACTTGGCCAACGCCAAAAGCTAAGGCCCCTCGCGCAAGTGAGTCAGGAGAGGTCATGCCAAAATTTCGGCACGATTTCTGCCTTAACTTAAGGACGTTGACTTCGACCGTGACCCGCATGTCACATACGTTGAAAATTTACATGACCAGCTAGCCTTAAGTTCACTTTTTCCTTTGTCGATGGAACTCTCTTGCCTTATAAGACCCTCGCTCGGGATTGTCCGTCCCGGGAAGATGATTTACAGGTGAAAAAAAATGTAGTGACGAGATCCACTGATTCAAGCCCTAGGTTAGTTGCGAAAAAGAAGATACAATCTTTTCCAACCAATTAGGACTCTGAGAAAATGCGTTTTAAGTAAACATTAAGCGGTAACTGCACATTGCACAAGACCGAAACCCTGAGCCAAATACCCTTTCCGAAACCTAAACCCTGCCTTTCGTTCCCTGCAGTGAGCAGAAAGTGGTTCAAAATTTCGGGTCAGCGCCTCGCCAGTGTAACAGTTACGGCAGCATCAGACAGTTCTTCGGTTCCCTCAGTTCCTTCAGCAGACTCTCCGACATGTCAGACTCACCGAGAAATCGTGACGGGAACGGAACCCCGCCACCGGTAACAGATATGACACCGGAAGAAGCCATCCGGGCCTGTGAGGTTCATAAGAGGCAGAAAGAAGATCACCAGAATTTCGTGGTACAGCTTCTGAATGAACGGGGTATAGCAGCTATCCCCCAACCAGACGGTACTTTCGTTCTAATTAAGGACGACGATCCTCCCCGATCAGCTCCTCAAACCTTCAACCAGGTTCCTCCCCCGCCAAATTACGGGATTCCTTCAAACCAAAGAAACAGCCGACCGAGACTCCATGTTGCCACCTCTCAAGGCACCCCCATCATATACGGCCAAGCCAGTACTACTCCCATCACTCAGTACAACCAGCCCACCGCTGGGCTATCTCAAACAGATATCAATATCCTCCAATACCCTCCCGGGTTCAACCCATTGCCCATACACAAACCTCAAAACACCGGGGACAAACCCCGATACAGTCCAGAAAAGGCCCCCGTATATCCACATATATCAAGCCTCCCACCTCCACTGCGCTCTCACATGGCAAGCCGCGCCGAGCCTCAAAGTCCACCACTGGACCCAACCCTGGCCTGGATGGTCGAACAAATGAAAGACCTGAAAGCCAGCATAGGCAGCTCAAAGCAGGAAACGCTCAGATCCACAGATCCGGGAATGGTCACACCTCTCCCTGCCAAGTTCAGAATGCCAGAAATGGACCGATTCGATGGGACTGAATGCCCACAGACACATGTTGACACCTACGTTCTCGGCATGAGAGCAAAAGGAGCAACCCTCCAGCAAATGGCCGATCATTTCCAACATACTCTCAAGAGTTCAGCATTACGGTGGTTCTTAAGGGTCAAGCCTGCAGATCGCCATACCTGGGATCAGATTAGCAATATATTCCTGGAGCGGTACCGATCCAACCTAGAATGGGAAACAAGTCGTGAGGACTTAATCACCACCGAGCAGAAAGCAGACGAAAGTGTTGGAGAATTCTACAAAAGGTGGAGCTGGAAGCTCTCCGAAATCATGGAGCCACTCTCCAAAGACGAACAGATGCGGATCTTCAAGTTCTGCTTGAGGCCGTCCATCAGAACACTCATCAGCCATCACTTCTTCCCAGATCTTCGAGCCATGGTCAATGCCGGCTCACAGTTCGAAAAGGATCTCAAAGAAAAACTGGCCACGGCTCCGCCCTACAGATACAGATCAACAACTACATTCAATCCTGCACCGTCCCCCGGCAAAGGGAAAGATACTTCTGTCAACTACATCCATCAGGGGCAGCAGTCGAACAACAGAAACCCAGCCACGTAAAGCAACGACTCCTCCAAGAAGCAGCCTTCCGTACGCTTCGACAAGCTGGATATGCCTCTGAGTAAAATGTTGGAAGGACTAATCAAAGAAGGCCTCCTCAAGCCTGTTGAAAACTACAAACCGAAGAATCCTGTGGTTAATGCCGAAAAAAGCAAGTACTGCGCCTTCCACCAATACCACGGGCACACAACTGACAACTACCTAGGGTTACGGTATGAGATCCAGAATCTGATAGAGAAAGGAAAGTTAGAGCGTCCCGGTGGACCAAATACAGTCGGGAACCCTTTTCCGAACAACAACAGTATAAACTCCATCGAGTGGGTGCCAAAGAAGATTGCCGCAGAGCCAGTTCCTCCGCCTCTTCCAGCCAGGTCTTCATCAGACGTCCACGTCCAGTACGATGTGTGTGATTGCCCCAAATGCCTTGAATACGAGTTCCAGGACATGATCAGGGGCGATTCTCCCAGAAAGCAGAAGAAACAGTCTTCTCAGCAGAAATTGAAAGAAAGATATGAATCCGGAGACACCAGTGTGGGTACACTCGAAAAGCCATTCGGGAAGTTCGATTACTATGTACTCTACTCCAGTAAACCCTCCCTTCCTTCAAGTAGCACAGCTTCGGAGCAGACAGGGGTGGGAAAGCCGAAATATTCTGCTGACACCAAAGTTCAGGCCACAGGACACCGGAACATCCCAAGTCTTGGCAACCTTACAGCCAGCCAGAAGCCTAATCCCCCGCGGGATCAGCCAAAGTTTAACCTACCCAACTTCAGAGCACGAGCCGGCAAAGGAAAGTCAAAATCAACTTGGCACTCGCACTCAATCAACGTGCTGACCAAGGGCGGCCACCGCCACAAGCTACCTCGACACAATCCCGAGGCACCACCAAAAGCTTTGCCTCTCAAGAGAAAGATAGGAAATGGATGGCTCGATGATTCTCTCTCTCCGGAAAGAGATCAGATCTACGATTCCAGACTGTATGGTAGCATGCTCACCTTCTGTGACGAAGACCTACCAAAAGGGGCCCCGGGACACAACGAAGCTTTGTACATCACTGTTCGGCTCAACGCTATCTCCCTCCATGGAGTATTGGTAGACAATGGATCAGCAGTCAACGTCCTTCCCCTCAGCATGATGCAAGCCTTACGCATCGATGAAGGCCATATGATCCCATCTGCCAGAACTATCAAAGCCTACGACAGAACGTCTCATCCCATCCTGGGAACGGTGGCTCTGGAGCTATGGTTCGAAACCCAAATGGTGCCAGTAAAGTTCCACGTGATGGACATACCGTCCGAATTTACAGCTCTGCTGGGAAGCCCATGGCTACACCACATGAAAGCCATAGCCTCCACTCTCCATCAGTGTGTCAAGTTCATAAACCGACAAGGAGATCTCAAGGTCATCAGAGGAGACAGTTTCCTTATAGGCAACGAAGCCGAAATGCCATCTAATCGTGCCCGCAGCCAGGCACCGGGGTTACCTCCGGCAAACCGACCAAAGGACAACCGGGGAAAATCTCATCAGAATCTCTCAGAGTCCGGAGGTGCTAACTATGTCAACGTCCTCGAGCAAGAAGATCCTGAAGCAATCAGATTCATCAAATTTAACTGCCGTTTCCGAGACTTGGAGGCAGAATGGAAAGAAACCTTGAGCATTGCAATGATACGGGCACACAAACCCCCTATCTCTGGTCGAAGATTTGTCTGTATCCTTCGAGCAAACTCTTCGGCCATGCCAGACGAAGAAATCTTCACGATAAAGGTCAACAAACATCGGCACACTCGTGATGAATGTATGGCAGTCGTCTGGGATGTTTTACATGCAGAACTTCCCACCGAACCCCTTTTCTCAAACGAAGGGCATGAAGTTTTTCTAGCAGCACCAGCCTCGTGACGGGACGCGAGACGTCCTTTGGTCTGGGTTGAGCCATCGGACGGCAGCGAATCAGGACTCTCCGGAGTAGAAGACGCTGCAGATCCGCAAGAAGATCCTTACATACACATGCTCAGTTTCGAGGATGGCACCAGTTCCGACGAGGTCACCTACGATGAGGGCTCCAATACCATGGAAATCGTCAAACTTAATGTCCAGTACAGACAGTTATCCAGTGATTGGAAGCAGCTGATTGACACAACAAAGAACCATTCTGATCATGTAACTGACGACGACTTCATCAACATCCTCTTCTCCAGATATCCCGACGATACCAAGGATCCAGTCTTTATTGTCAGATTTTGCAATGCCAAAGTTACCCTCGACATTGCCTGATCATGGTAAACGAGGCCCTGGCCAAGAGAGCTCAAGGCTCATCATCATTTCCAGTTATCAGCCCCAGTGGCAACCGGCCCGTATCGTCAGTCAAACTCACAGCCAAGAACGCCGCCAAGGCCGAAGGCATCGACAAAGGAGACAGAGCTCCTCACCTGGTTACAAGTCAGATCAGCCTCGGGAATGCCTCCAGCAGCCACCCTGAGAACATCTGCAAAAGTCCTCCCAGCAAGACAGATCAAGCTTCCGAAGAAAGGAACGATCACCTCAGCATCAAAATGCTCAAATTTGACCCTGCTCCCAGCCATCACGGCCACGGATTCAGGCATCCCGCCAGCAAGCTGCTAGCTCTGATAGACTTGGCTCTCGAACAAGATCACGAGACCATCAACATCGCAGAGTTAAACACCCCCGTTAGTTTGATCAAGCAGATATGGGCAAACTTCTTGGTGACCGAGATCAAAGAAGGCCGCATGAAATGTCCCAGCACAACTTCCTTCGTCAATATAATCCAAGTGTTCTCGCCATTCAGAGATTTGGATGTGATGACAGTTCTAGACACCAGTCAGACAGCACGCACCTACGGAGACTGCTTAGCTCTCGCAAGGAAAGCCCTCTTGGAACTGGCTGCACAAGAAAATCGCCTCTGGGACGAAAACAAAGCTCAGAAGACTCACAGGGACCAAGCCCTTAAAGCGTCACAAGAAGTTTCGGACAGTAAGCTAAAGGCCACTCTAGACCAGTTCGACCTCAAAAGTTTTGCCCACGACAACTTCCTGGATTACCATCGCTTCTCAACGAACCCCCTCTGGCATGGGAGGGCGGTCAATGGTCCTAACGACCTAGGATATGGAATGGCCCAGCATAAGGAATACCTAGCCCAGAAGCATGAGGAATACAAGCGCTTATCTCCCCGAGAGAAGCAAGCCCTTTGTGAAAGCGATGACGAAGACGATGAAACTATTCTCTTCCAAGCCAATCATGAAGTCAACAAAACAGGAATTCCAAGAGTCCTGGGAGGATGGGAGCGGATCATTTCCGTTCTCAAGTTGAAAGGCCAACTGAAAGAGGAAGGTCTATTAAAAAAGAGAGAAAGATGGAAATACATCTCCAACAACTGCTCAGGGAGATTCCACAGACTACAGCATTCGTTTACAGAAACGACCAACTGGGGCAAAAACCAGTCACATGGGCAGACGTCCGGGAAGCCGTATACTCACCTTCCGACATACCCGCCACTCAGTTAAAGCAGCAAAGAAAAATCTCCCCGATGGAAGTTTATCTAGACTGCCGCATACGGTTCAAAGAAGCGTTGGCTATTCTCACGTGGGAAGAAACGCAAGCGCTAGCTCTCGACGAAGGAACCACTGCAAGAGAGCTGATTTGGGCTAAAAGTTGAGGAAAATTAGCAAACCATGACTACTGCCTGTCCCAACTCCAGAATGCCATGAGCCTACTCAGCAAGAAGGAAAGAAGCGCAGTATACCGTGAAGAAATCAAAGAGACCGTTCGCTTGAACCAAGAACTCTCTAACCTCCCCCGGAGGGTCAGCAATACTCAGTTCAGTCCTGGCAACCACTGATGCTCACTAACGTTCGAGCAAATGCGGCGAACCATAGGCTCCCTCCCTGCAGAGGCACCTAAACCAGTATCTTGGGACAAAATCCGGAAAGCTGCCGAAGCCCCCGGGAAGACATCAACAGTCAACGAAATGAGGGAGGACATATGGCCCTATGCTCCTCTGACTATGGCTCAGCTCAAAGCAACCTGTTCAAAAGGGACCAAGCCTGACGTCAACGTTTTGACCCGATCTGGTCAAATCCATGTGCTACCGCCCAAGGCCACCAAAAAGGCAACAGAGCCAGAACCGCAACCCGGTCTGCCCGAAGAAACAAGTTCCAAAAAAGAGGACCCGATCCTCACTCAGCTCAAGCAGACCCAGGCGAACATTTCCCTGTGGTCCCTGCTCACATCTTCATACCCTCACATGCTCAAGCTAGAGGAAAGTTTGACCCGTACTATGGTCCCCGTAGACGCAACTCCAGAAGAAGTAATCCAGATGATCGGCAACATCCACTATGGAAACATCATCACCTTCACAGATTTGGACCTGCCAAAATTTGGGGCTGATCACAATGAGCCGCTCTACATCACAGTTCAGCTGAACGAGCGTCGCCTTCCTCGTGTGCTGGTAGACGGAGGTTCTGGAATGAATGTCTTGCCCGCCAAGATGATGGACTTGCTTGACATCAAGACCACAGACTTGAAGCCTTCGGTCCACACTGTCAAGGCTTATGACTCTACTTCCCGCATAGTTCTCGGGGTTGCAACTCTAAACATCTGGTTCGGCAAGCGGATGATTCCCACCGAATTTCAAGTGTTGGACATTCCTATCACTTTCACAGCCATCCTGGGACGACCCTGGTGAAATTACCCGGGGTCCGGCTCGCGCGCGGATGGTGCCCCCGTGCATCTCGCGTTCGTTCGCTGTTCGGGAATGTTCGCCCGGATCCGAGAGGCAGCACAATCGCGCCCCGGCATCTGGCTTATTCCGTCTTAGCGTTTTGCGAGGTTGGAGGTGTCTCGCTGTGTTTTGCTTTGTAGAGTCGCCACGCCGTTTTTATTAAGCCCAAAACATTGAAAAAGGGCATCAGTTTAAAGATAAATTTTAAACTGTTTTTGTGTGATGAGATTTTGAGTTCGGAGGTCAGATGACTCCTCGGGAAGAGAATATTAGAATATTAGAGCTCACCCGAGTAGCCTCGTAAAACGAGTCTTTCGGATACCCCTAATATCCTTTAAAAAGTTGTGTGTGTGTGTGTGTGCTTTTAAAAATGCATGCTGTATCGGATGTCTACATTGTATTGAAATGTATTGAAATAGAATAGGAAGGAAGCCTTACCAATGTTGGTTCGTGTCTCTTCTTCCGCAGGGAATAGTGTTTGAGGTCGGAGTAGCGTTCGGATTGCTTTGGGGATGCCGGTTGTCTGCGGACGCAGTTTCGGCGTGAGTTGAGGTTGTAGGCTGCGTTCGGGCGAGAGGTTCGGCGTGCGTGGGGATCGTCGGGATCACTCGGGCGGAAGGTTCGGCGTGCGTTGTGGTGGCGGAGTCACTCGGGCAGAGTTTCTGCGTTGTGGTGGCGGTGAGTCACTCGGGGCGTAGTTTCGGCGTGGCCTGGGATCGTCGGTTTGACTCGGAAAGAGCCGGGACACGGGAAAGACCAGGCAAGGCCTCGGAGTACCACGAGGGGCCTCGGAGTACCTCGAGAGTGCCTCGGGGCAGCGCGGGAGCGTCTCGGGAGCGCTCGGAGAGGCTTCTGAGCACCTCGAGGGGGCTCGGAAGGCCTCGGAAGGATCCGAAGGGGCCGGGAATGCCTCGAAAAGGGCTTAGAAGGGGAGCCGAAGGCTTAGGGAGGAAGAGAGAAGAGGGAGGTGTGTAAAAATGAGGAGGGAGCCCTCTATTTATAGTCTCGTATTTGGTGCAAAGAGGTCCGTACGGACCTCCTTGGTTATCCAGGATTTTGGTTTTCCTCGATTTGAGGGAATATGCAATGATGGTGAATATTACGGAAATGATGATGTCCCTTGCAAAAGAGGTCCGTACGGACCATCTTGCATGCAAAGAGGTCCGTACGGACCAAGTCCGCATGGAAACCATCATTTCTTCCGGATTTGAGGGAATATTGTGGACTTTAAGGGGATTCGGTAATTATGGAAACAAAGAGGTCCGTACGGACCTATATTGCTTTTCCAGTTTCACGAAAATTCCGAAAGGCCCTTTTGTCCCTTTTATCCCGAAAGGCTCCTCCCCGGTTTGGTTGGGGGTTTGAGAGGGTTTTGAGAGGGTTTTGAGTGAGAGAGGTCTACGAGGCTGCGTGGATGAGTCTGCGGTGTTTCCCGTGTGTTTGAAAGGGAGTGATCCGAGTTGGGGTACTTACGAAGCCCCTCGACGACGTCACTTATGAAAGAAGTGGGGTCGCCCGATAAGATAAGGGTCCTAATGCGGATCGCGTCTTTGGGAGAGGAAGTGGCAAGTGAGGGTCAAAGTGAGGACGTGGTGGCGTCCTTTTGGGTGACCGTTTAGGTCAATAGGCCGGACCCCTGTGATAGGATTCCTACGTATCCACTGGCGGGAATCAAGCACAGTCGTAGTTCGGGTGTGGGGTGAGTGTTTTGTGAATGCGGGCGTGGTGGTGCCACAGGTGTTGTGTGACCGCCGAGGTCGGTGGTGATAAGGACGTGGAGGCGTCTGGGTGGCCGTATAGGTTGGTGATAAGGGACGTGGCGGCGTCACGGGTGACCGTATAGGTCGGTGATAAGGGACGTGGTGGCGTCCGGTGACCGCGTAGGTCGGTGATAGGGCGTGGTGGCGTCTGGGTGACCGTATAGGTCGGTGATAAGGACGTGGTGGCGTCACAGGTGGCCGTATAGGTGGTGATAAGGACGTGGTGGCGTCCAGGGTGGCCGTATAGGTCGGTGATAGGCACGTGGTGGCGTCAGGGGTGGCCGTATAGGTCGGTGATAAGGACGTGGTGGCGTCGGGGTGGCACGTATAGGTCGGTGATAAGGACGTGGTGGCGTCAGGGGTGACCGCATGGAGTCGGTGATAAGGGCGTGGTGGCGTCGGGGTGGCCGTATAGGTCGGTGATAAGGACGTGGTGGCGTCAGGGGTGGCCGTATAGGTCGGTGATAAGGACGTGGTGGCGTCAGGGGTGGCGTATAGGTCGGTGATAAGGAGTGGCCGTAGGTCGGTGATAAGGACGTGGTGGCGTCAGGGGTGGCCGCATAGGTCGGTGATAAGGGCGTGGTGGCGTCAGGGGTGACCGTATAGGTCGGTGTGAGACGTGGTGGCGTCAGGGGTGACCGCATGGAGTCGGTGTGAGGGCGTGGTGGCGTCACAGGATGGAAATTTTACGATTTTCCTAATCGGGTGGTTTAAGGCCTTAGGGTAGGAGATAGTTGTGAGGACTTGAATCGTCATCTGGCGGCGGTTGGTGCCATTTGTGTTTTTGCATGTTGATGTAGAAGGTCGGACTTACGATGGCTGCCGGTGCTTGAGCTGCCGTTGAAGTGGGCAAGGATGATGGCCGATGATTGCTTCATCATTTGGCGTTTTGGGAGGCGCTTCGTGCCTTGGGACTTGTACTCGGAGGTGTTGGCTCCTTCGCGTGCTTGTTTTGCCGTTGAGTGGGCGAGAATGATGGTTGGTCTTTGAGGATATGCGATCTTGCATGACTTTCCTTTGTTTTGTTGAGGAGGAGCTCGGGCTTACTTTGATGGCCAGGTGCTTGCGTTGCCGTTGAGGTGGGCGAAGTTCGGGCTTACATCGACTGCTTGCCGGTGCTTGAATTGCTGAGGATGCATGACCACAGCAAGGGAGCCCTTTTGCATTGGGAAGATGACTTCGGACCTTCGGTGGTTGAGTTGTCGTTGAGCGTTTGGAGGCGTCTTGTGCCTTGATATTCGTGCGGGAGGTGTGTTGGCTCCTTCTTGGAACGTTGAACGGGCGGTGGTTGAATTGCCGTGGGAGTGGGCGAGGTTCGGGCTTACATCTGACTGCCGGTGGTTGAATTGCCGTTGAAGTGGGCGAGGACCGGTCTTACTGGCCCGATGCGGCCGGTGGTTAGAATTGCCGTTGAAGTGGCGAGACCGGTCTTACGCTGCGGCCAGTGGTTGATTTGCCGTTGAAGTGGGCGAGTCCGGTCTTACGCAGCAGCGGCCGTGGTTGGGTGCCGTTGAAGTGGCGAGACCGGTCTTACGCTGACGGCCGGTGGTTGAATTGCCGTTGAAGTGGGCGAGGACCGGTCTTACGCTGACGGCCGGTGGTTGATTTGCCGTTGAAGTGGGCGAGGTCCGGTCTTACGCTTGACGGCCGGGGATTGAATTGCATGCTTTGGTGTTTTGTACCTAATGCTATTTATGTATGTACATTGTGAGAAAAATTATCGTGTAGTGATAATTTTTGTGAAAAAAATGTGACACGTGCCGTGTTTTGTGACGGGTTATATGTGAAAGTGTGTGCCGTGTAGGGACGGATTTTTTTGTGTTATGCGTATGTGTCGTCGTGCCGTGTTTTTGGGTGACGGACTACGTAGAGGAAAATATGTGCAATATGTGCCGTGTTGGGACGGATTTTCTTTTGAAAATGTGTCGTGTAGGGTTTAATCCCCCCCCTTTTTTTTCTTTTGAGAAAATGTGTACAGTGTGTGCCGTGTTTTTGTGACGGACTGCATGGAAAAATTATATGCATGATATATGTGAAAATTATGTGCATTATATGTGCCGTGTTTTGTGACGGGTTATATGTGCCTTTATATTAAGTAATCTTGTGATTGACGTACCTTTGCTGTGTTTACTGCAGGATGCGGGGCTTATGGCCGGGAAGGCCAAGAGGATGAAGACTCGGGGATCGCTCGAGGCCGTGTGGAGCTATGGCGGCGGATGCCCGATATTTCCGTGGACCCGGTAGGCCGAGTCCCCGGAGGCCGGTTTATGCTTCTTGCACTCGTGTGTTCGTTGAGAACACAGTGCCGGAGTGTCACACGAGGAAGAACAAGAGTGTCTTCCTGGGTTTATCCGAGTATTGGTGGGATACCACCCACACCTTCCACCTCGAGTGGGAGAGGTGACGGTGACGCCAGACCGACTTTGCTGCAATTACTGGGCTTTCCTTGAAGGAGGGCACGAATGCGGTGGAGGATATGATCTCCGATGTGGTGCTTGGCCAGATTTGGGCTTTGAGCCTCGTCCTCGCGAGGGCATCAGGCATCTTTGTATAGTGACGTGGAAGAAGATTACGGCCCAGTGTGGGGCCTACACGGGGTACCGGCCGGGTGACAATGACGGAGCGGTTGGCGCGCTCCTTCTTGTGGTATGCACTGTCAGAGACCTTGTTCTCGAACCACGCGACCGCGGCTCCTTTGCTCTGTTGGAGAGCTTGGCGATCTGGATAGGGTCTGCGACATTGCTTGGGGCGAGGCGGGCTTGGCCGAGCTCTACTTTTTCTCTACGGACCGGTTTAGCCGGGGGTGGCGGTCGTTGGCCTGCTTTGATTTTGCTCTGGAGGTATGAGTTTATTCTTTGTTTTTGATTTAGCAATTTGTCGTTTCTCCATTTTTTTTTTTTGCTGAGCTCTTCTCTGCTTTTGTCGCAGGGGTGGTTTTATGAGGTCTTTCAGTGCTTCCCATGGGATAGAGATCCACAGAATTCATTCTTTGCGTATCCCGCTATGCTCGGGCTGGGCTCGTACGGCCGGGAGGAGGAGGACCGGCGGGGTAAGCTCACCATTGCCTACGGGGAGGTGCGGGGAGCGTTTGGAGCGAGATAGCCGTGAGGGTCTCGTCTTGTTCCCGTGGGCTCGGTATGAGGGTGATGAGTTTGAGGGAGCTCCCGAGGTGACGGCGCAGCGGAAGATGCTGCGGGGCTTGACTTGCGACGCCTTGTATCCGGGGAGCGAGTCTTACAGCGGCATGGCCCGGGTGTGCTTCCGTGGCTCAGGGATCCTCCGTTTGGGATGTTTGACTCCGGGATATGGACGTGCTTGGACTTTGAGAGGTACCTTGGCGGTGTGGGTGCCGAGGAGTTTATTTTGTTTGGTGAGGAGTACGAGACCTTTGTTAGGAGGAAGTTGAGGGCGCCGGGTAGTGGCGAGGAGAGAGAGGCTGGTCCACGGGCTCCCCAGAAGGTTTCGAATGCCGGGGCCGGATTTCACTTATGTCCGTGGGACGGATCGCGGAGGAGGGTGTACTGTACCCGTTCTGGCAGGCTCCTGCTGCGTCACCAGTGGACCCCGACAGATCGGTGAGTGTGCTGACTCTTTTCCATCTTGGCATCTTTTCTGAGTTTTTCTCTTTTTGTTGTTGAGTATAAGCTGCATTTGATATGAGCGTTTCTTTGGTGTTTTGCTTGTGCGGAGTCCCGGGAGAGCCTACGATGCGGCGGCTACTCGCCGTTATGTGGCGATGAGGTCCTTTGCTAAGAAGATGGCGTCGAAGATGTCTTGCCGGTCTTCGCGTCGTATGCCAGCGTATGGCCGATGCCTTCGAGGCATTCGGTGGATGTTCCTCCACGGGAGCCAGAGCCGGGGCCGCAGCGGGAGGGACCTTCGAGAGGCGGCATAGCATGGATGCGGGGACGTCTTACGGAGGCTGCGGGGCCTTCGAGGGAGCAGCCCTTTTATCGTTCATGCCTCCGCATGCCGCTCGAGGTGAGGGATTCTCGAGCTTTCTTTCTTCGACCCTTTCGCCGGATTTGATCCTTCGATTATTTTGAGTGGCGAGGCTCGGGAGGGGCTCGGTACTCGATGATGAGGATGTGACGGGCGAGTTCAGCTGGGATGCCCGATTTTTCTTTGGAGGATCTTGGCGAGGATGATGATGACGAGGGCTCTGATTAGTATTCATTTGCTTTCCCTCTTTCCGTATTTCCTCCTCTTTTTTTTTTAGCAACAGACATTTTGTACCTGTAATAAAACATACGTATTTGCATGGCAAACAGTATTTTATTTTAAGATGTAATGTCATTTATTTTTGTGATTCAGGAATTGTCCT
Source organism: Adenophora triphylla var. japonica (assembly GCA_022495995.1). Taxonomy (NCBI): domain Eukaryota; kingdom Viridiplantae; phylum Streptophyta; class Magnoliopsida; order Asterales; family Campanulaceae; genus Adenophora; species Adenophora triphylla. The sequence continues at coordinate 158,362 of JAFEMH010005326.1, forward strand.
AGAAATTGTTGCTATTATTATTTTTATTTTTTTGTACATGCCACGTGGCGAGAGTGCGTTTGTGGGTAGTGTTGGTTTGCCGGAAATGGCTTTGGCAGTGTTTGGGCCCCATTTGGAGCAAGGTTTCTTTGAGGGCGTGTTGTTATCTTGTTCTTTGGGAAAATGGGCTCACGATTGCAAAGAGGTCCGTACGGACAGACCTACATTGCAAAGAGGTCCGTACGGACCAACCTTGCTTTCGGGAGGACTTAAATGTTTTCCAGTGTCTGGACTTTCTCCCATTTCCCATTTGCAGCCATTTTCGAGCTTTCTTCCCCATTTTCTCTAGGGACCTCCATTTTTGCCATGGATTCTTCGTATGTCCCTAGAATTTTGCCGAGGCTTTCGCAGGAGAGGCAAGCACACTTCCTTGAGCCGGTTGAAAACGTGGATGCGGCGCCGTATGAGGCATCGAGACGGGCTTTCGAGGTAAGGTTTCGTCTTTGCTCGGTTTGGTCTTTTAAGGAGTTGGTTCCTGATTGGGATTTGTTGCGGGCTGCCGCGAAGTTCTGGGATGTTAGGAGGCACGTGTGCTTTTATTTCTCCTATAATGAAATGGTGCCCACTTTTGAAGATTTTCGGGCTTTGATTGGAGGACCGGAGGTGGAGGCCATTTCGCTTCCTTTGGTTGGTGGTGCTGCTTTGTGAGCGTGAAGCTTGCGGACTTTCTTCGTACTTCGTTGGAAGAGGTGCGAGGCATGATCCTTGATTCGGGTCATATCGACATTTCTGCTGCCGGAGCGGTTCATGGTTGATGATGAGTGACGTCTCTTGGGATGTATTTGCCTGTGCGTGATAGCGACGCTCTTTACAGTCGGCTCCCTTGGCATTTGTGATGGCGCTTTGCTAGATGTGGTAGGGCCTTTGCGAGGCTGGAGAGGATATTGTCCCGTTGGTCTTTGGGGAGACTCTTCATGGTGTATCGACCGTCGCGGCTGGGATCGTTTTATGAGAGGGGAAGCCCCGCTTTGCTCACCTTGTAGGCTGCGAGAGAGACTTCGGGCCATGCCCAGAGCTCAGGCGTCGTTTAGCCCGTGGTCATTTGCTCGGCGACCTCTTGTGTTGGATATGGATCGATCCGCCTGGGAGAGATGGATGGCACGGCTTAGTACGCATCGGATCCATTGGTGGGTTCCTTTGGAGGATTGAGACCAGGAGGATCTTGCGGGAAGGGTCCTACGTTGTCGAGTTCCGGTTTGTCTTGGTCCTCCTTCTTTATTCCGTCGCTTGTTTCCGGCGGTTTGGGATGAAGCGAGAGCCTTTGTTAGTGGGATGACCTTGCTGCTGCGGAGATAGCTCCTCTTTGTATGGCGGCTCAGTGCCTTCTTGTATTTTACGAGGTATGGAAGTATTCGCTTTCCCTCCTGTGGTACTTCTTAGACGTCGGGAGAGTGTCGTGTTGACGACTCAGTATCTGGCCTGGTATGAGCGGCGTGTTGGGCGTCCCAAGTGGTCTTGGAGAGCGGGCGTGTAGCGATTACGGGACCCGGTTGCCGTAGTAGCTATTGCCTTAGGAGTGCCGAAGCCTGGTCGACCCTTTGGATGTAACGGGAGACGCTTTGTTTGACTACGAGACTAGAGTTGACCGGCCGACGGGGAGAGGTCCTCTTTTACGGACTCGCGGGGAGGAGATCCGAGCCGAAGCACGGGCGAATGAAGCCACGAGAGCTCTTGGATTATTTGACTCTGCGGGAGGACCCCGGATCTCGGGCGAGAGACGCGAGTTGGTTCACGTGGAGCGAAGAAGACTCGCGGGACGAGGAAGAAAGGAAAGAATGGCGAGGGACAGCGCGAGATGGCGCGGAATGACCTCCTAGGTATCCCATTCATTGCATTGCAAACACATTATTAGTTAAATGTATTAAATTTGTCTTTTAGCATGTTGTGAACTTGAGAGTAGACCGTGCTTGAACTCATCAAGAAATGTTGTAACCGTTAGTGATTTGTGATTTACTTTTAAAGCTTTGTCGAGACGCAAGATCTCTTGTTTGCCTTTGTTTCTTTTGTGCGCCTTGTCCGCGTCCATCTTTGGACTTTTACATTGCATCCGCGGGCTGAAGCGATCTGAGCCCATGACGGCAATCCCCTTTGCTTTGAGAGCTTTGTGCTTGGGCGAGAGGTTGAATGCTCCACTTGACAAGTCGTTTTGACGGTCTTTTCGTAGCTTCCTTGCCTTTTGTTGGCGTCGGGCTCTTGACCTCAATTTCGCGGCTTACGCTTGAGCTTCTTTTGTTTTTTTTTTATTATTATATTTTTTTTTTTTTTTTTGTGAGCCCTTGCTCGAGCTCCTTTTTTTTTGTGAGCCCTTGCTCGAGCTCTTTCTTTTTTTTTGAAGCGCGTGAGGGCGAAGGCAAGCCCACTGGCTTGGAAGTAGATCCATGAGTCGATCGTTTGATCTTTGAGTGACCCTCGGATGTCCTTTGATGTTGCCGCCGTCGTTTGACTTGGTCAAGGTGGCTATTTGGGCGTGTTCTTGAAAAGTGCGTAGCTTGATGGAGGTCTTGATTGACATTCAAACTTTTGACTTTTTGTGTATTTTTAGATCGGACCAATTAAGGTTGCCTACGTTCCCCCGGACTAGAGGGCTCAGGTCTGCGTAGTTCGACACTACATGGAGTGCCAAGAGATGCACAGCTGTTCTTCTTTAGGCGAAGTATCTGCGAAGTTTGCTTAGTTATTGGCTGGATTCATGAAGGGATTGCCGTCTAGGTCTGTTAGCTTCATGGCGCCTCAGGAGAAGATCTTTTGAACCACGAAAGGGCCGATCCATGTGGGTTCCCATTTTCCCGGTGGGTTGGTTCGAGTGGGAGGCTTTTCTTTGAGTACAAGGTCACCTTCCACGATGTCTCGGGATTTGACTTTCTTGTCGAAAGCTCTAGCCATCCTGCTTTGATAGGCTCGGACGTGTTCCATGGCCTTTAGTCGTCGCTCGTCTAGCAGAGCCAATTCGTCATGTCGGCTTCGGAGCCATTCGACTTCGTTGATGTCATTTTCCAGCAGCACTCGGAGTGAGGGAATTTCTATCTCAATGGGAAGGACTGCTTCCATCCCGTATGTCAGGGCAAATGGGGTTTCTCCCGTGGGCTGTTCTGGCTGATGTGCGGTAGCCCCAAAGTGCAAGGTGCGGCTTCTCGGGCCAATCTCGTCCTCGGGTGGTCATTTTCGGATGATCCGTTCGAGGGTTTTGTTTTCTTTGCTTCCACGGCGCCGTTTGTTTGTGGCCGGTAGGGAGAAGATTTGTGGCGTGTGATTTTGAATTCGGCCAGCGATGCAGTCGAATTCTCCTTCAAAGTGTGAGCCGTTGTACTGATATGACCTCATTTGGGATGCCGTATCGGCATATGATGTTTTCCTTGAGGAAATGTGCGACCTTCTTGGAGGTGAGTACCTTGTAGGACTTGGCTTCGACCCATTTGGTGAAGTAGTCGATGGCTACTAAGATGAACTTCGTGACCGATTCTTGCTGGCGGAGCGATTTTCCCGATGACGTCAATTCCCCAAGTGGCAAAGGGCCAAGGTGTAGTCATGCGGTAGAGATCGTGGGGCGGCGAGATGATTGAGGTTGGAGAACCGTTGGCACTTGTCGCGGCTTCGGACAAAGTGGATGCAATCTGCCTCCATGGAGATCCGGTAGTAGCCCGTCCACGAGAATGATTTGCATCGGGGCTCTGGCGTTCATGTGAGGACCGCGAAGCCCCATTGTGGACTTCGTTCATGAACTTGTTCGCTTCTTCTTGGGCGCGCGGCGTAGGAGTGGCCCGTAGTAGCGTTTCTTGTATAACATGTCCCCGAGGATGACGAAGTGAGAGGCGAGGCGTTTTAGGGCCATGATGCTCTTGGTTTTGACCCCTCCTGTGTGTTGACCTTCCTTGTTCATGAAGGCGGTTTCCCGTTCTTGAGGTATTGGAAGATCTGATTGTACCATGGCTCATTGACGGGCTTAGGTTGGTTCGATCTCGCGACGGTAGGCGGGAATTTCCTTTCGTCCGACTTTGAAGGGTTTGATTGCTTTTCCTTGGGGATTTCCACAAGGGAGGCCAAGGTGGCTAAGGCATCTGCCAAACTGTTTCGGTCTCTTGGCAAGTAATGGAAGGTGACCTCTTGGTGTGTGATGAGGTCCTCTGTGCAGGCATGGTAGTATTTTTGCAAGCCGGGTCTATGGTTTTCCACTTGTTGGAGACTTGGTTGATGATCGAGGCTGAGTCCCATAAACTTCGAGTTCTGGACATTCCTCTCGAGTGCGGCTTGTAGTCAGCGGCGCAGGCTTCATATTCGGCGGCATTGTTGGTTACCTCGAAATTGAGCTTTATAGCAATTGGGGTGTGCTCGTCTTTAGGATCCACCAAGAGCATACCGATGCCGTTTCCTTTTGGTTGGCCGCTCCGTCAAAGAATAGTTGCCATCGGTTTCGCCTTCGATTGCGAAAGATTCCCTCGTCTGGAAATTGTGGTTCGGGGCCTCGAGCCTCGTCGGTTGGGAAATCGGCCGGTTGTTCGGCCATGGCCCGTCCCTTGATTGATTTTTGGTTTACGTACTTGATGTCAAATTCCGCAGGAAGAAAGACCATTTGGCGAGCCTCATTGACAGAGATGGTTTGTCGAAGAGGTACTTGGCTGGGTCCATTTTGGAAACCAAGTGTCTTGTGTGCATTGCATGTAGTGCGTAGTTTCCCGACAACCCATACCAGGCTGCGAGGTTTTCTCGAGGGCTGAGTAATTGAGTTCGCTGCCTTGAAACTTTCGGCGACGAAGTAGATGGCGTTTTCGACCCGTGACTCTTTCTTTTCTTGGCGGCATGGCTCCAGCTGCGGTGTCGGTCACGATTAGGTATAGCAACAGTGGCTTTTCCTCGTGGGGAGGACGAGAGAATCGGAGGACTCACAAGGTATGCTTTTATTTTTCAAAGGCATCTTGGCATTCTGAGTTCCATTCGATGTCGGCGTTCTTCTTCATCGGCTTGAAGATTGGCTCGCACATAGAGGTCAATTGGTTGACGAAGCGGGCGATATATTGCAGGCGGCCCATGAAGCTTTTCACCTCTGTACTGAGTTTGCGGTGGTCTCATTTCGATAATAGCTTTGATCTTTTGAGGATCCACCTCGATGCCTCTCTCGGTGACCATGTATCCCGAAAACCTTGCCTCGGCTAACCCCAAATGTGCATTTGGCGGGGTTAAGCCTCATTGAGTGTTTTCGGAGGCGATTGAAGAAATTTTCTCAGGTCTGTGAGGTGTTGTCCGTACTGATCCCTTTGAGGGAACGATCATGTCATCGACGTACACTTCGATCTCTTTGTGGATCATATCGTGGAAGAGGGCGGTTGCTGCCCGTTGGTAGGTAGCCCCAGCGTTTTTAGTCCGAACGGCATTACTGTGTAGCAGTAGGTTCCCCAGGGGGTTGTGAAAGCTGTCTTTTCTTGGTCTTCTTCGGCCATCTTGATTTGATTGTAGCCGGCAAAACCGTCCACGAAGGACTTGACTTCGAAATTGGCTGTAGTGTCTACCAACATGTCGATATTGGGTAGTGGAAAATCGTCCTTGGGACTTGCTTTGTTGAGATCTCGGAAGTCACGCAACAGCGTACTTTTCCATTGGCCTTGGTGACCGTGACAATATTGGAGAGCCATGTGGGGTACTCGATCACCCTGATGAAGCCGACGCGGAGCATTTTTTCGATCTCCTCTTTGACTTGTAAAGACCATTCTGGCTTGATTCGGCGTAGCTTTTGCTTGATGGGCTTAGCCTCGGGATTTAAGGGAATCCGGTGCTCTACAATGTTAGGATCTAATCCGGGCATGTCTCGGTAAGATCAAGCGAACACGTCCAGCGAACTCTTTGGCAGTGCAAGATCAATGCGTCTTGCTGCTGTGCCGGTGAAGAAACTTCCGATTTGCGTCTCTTTTGGCTCTTCGGCGGTTCCCAAATTCACTTTGGTTAAAACCTCCTCGGCGGCTTGGGCCCGGTTTTCTCTCGTTTGACAACATGCTTAAAGATGTGCTTAATGTATTGTTCGTTTAATGTGTCTGCCTCTTTATCAAGTGAATCGTTATTAGCTTGTTTGTGTGTTAGTTAATTTATCAGTTTTTAAAGATGCAATGAGAGGATACTCGGAAAGATCGAAGCATTCATTAAGAGCATACGGGAATACATTATTGGCAATGAGTTCGTAATCTTACGGCGTGAGGCCATCGGATGACTCGAGAGACTCAAATTCAAAGCTAATGGACTCGGGATGAGTTTTGACACTAGACTCTAGGACTCGAGGGTCAGACCAAGTTGTTCGATCATGTCCTTTTTGCTGGCGGTAGGCCGGAGAATGTAGCCCGGTTATTGAGGGCAATGAGCTTGATAGGAGAGGGGCTTGAAAGGCTTTATGTCAGATTCCCGATCATTGCTATCACGAGTTATCGAAACAAAATCGATTAGATCGGCATCTCGATTTCTTCTTTGAAGAAGCGAGTGTAGCGGTGGTTCGTCCCAGAGCATCGTCTGCGGAGTCTCTTGCTTTTGTCTTGGGCATTGCTAGCTCGAATGCGGACTCGTCCCGCTTGTTGAAGGCGGGGTGTTGACGAGAGAGTTTTCGAATTCTTGCGAGAGTTTCCGAACCAAAAGTCATTTGTGAATAGTGGTGGTTGTGGATCCCGGCAGGGGCGGTGTGTCGAGGAATGCTCTTCGGACAGGATTTGGCTTGAGGCCTCTGAATCTTGCCAGGTTCTGCTGGAGCTTGTCCATGGTTGTCGGCCAGCTTTGTTTGGCGCTGATCAATTCTGTTCCCTTTTCTGGATCTTCTTCCAAGTTGCCGGCCTTCCTTGTGAAGTACTTGGTCATGTCGAAGCTGTAAGGACGAAGATCGGAGGTTGTGTGCAAGCCTCTTTTGTTATCTGTGGAGCGTTTACGTGCAGCTCGCTTGTCCTCCGCAATGTGTTCGGGAGTAGGAGAGTATCCCAGGCCGTGCAGGGTATTCTGTTCTTTGATATTGATGATCTGTTGAGTGCCCTGATGGCGTTTTCCCAAACCGAGCCCCGGGATGTAGTTCATGTGCTTCATCATTTTCATCGGGGGAGGGATCTTGTCCCAAATCAAAGGCAGGTCTATGTGGCACACTTGGGCCTTTGGGCTTTCGATGGTGAACCCTGTTAACATCATGCCATCATCGTCGGGTTTGATTTCTAAGACCGGGACGCCGTTGGTATCGGTCCTTTCAGTGACTATGCTGTCGCCGTAGATGATGGTCATATCTGTTCCTTGGACGAACTTTGTGATGGAGAGTGGATGCCACCCCATTGATACGATGTAGCACAAGGGCGTCCCGAGAATGGCAGTGAAGGTGATCGGGATGTCGATGACTTGGAAGGCTGTCGGGACCATTTGTTTTCCAAACCAAAGGTTCAAGGTGGCTATTCCCAAGGCGGGCGGGATGTTGAGTCGTATGCCTTGATTGCACAGTCGAGGTTTTAGATCAGTTGCTTTGATCCCTAGCAAATCCATCATTTTGGCTGGAAGGACGTTCATGGATGATCCCATCTGCAACACCCGAGGGAGGCGGCGCTCGTCCGATTGAAGCTGTTATGTAGAGAGGCTCGTTGTGGTCGGCCCCAAATTTTGGAAGATCGAGTTACGTGAAGGTGATGATATTGCGTAATTGGCGTTGCCAATCATCGGCTTTGCTTCATCAGTGTCATTGTGATGGGAACCATAGTCTGGGCCAGGAGCTTTCTTCCAACTTGAGCTTGTGCGGGTAAGATGAAGTGAGTAAAGACCCGAGTGAGATGTTAGCCTGAGTGCGCTTGAGCTGTGTCAAGGCAGGATCTTCAGCCTTTGGGTCCAGGTTTCGCTTCTTTGGCGTAGGGTCCCTTTTCGATTCGTGGCTCAGGTATGGCTGGCCTTTTGTCTGTCCGCGGAGGATTGCGGGGATTTGGCCAGGAACGTGTCGAGAACATTCACCTCTGGACTTGTGGTTTTGCTTGTCTCTCCCGTTTAAGGTGGGAGGAGCTGGTTGGCGTAAGGCGGCTGCGCATTTCAATTCGTTTGTCATGGCTTTTCTTGAAGCATCAATAGTGGCTTTGAGATCTTCCCAAGACAGGGGTTGGATTATCTGGACCTTCGGGCCTTCGGTGGCGGTGCGAAGCTCGTCCCAGCTGATCATGGAGCAGACATTGCCGTGGCCTTGTGCAGAACTAGGCTGGGGAGATTTGCTGGAGTAGATGACGTAGTAGTCAAACTTTCCTGAGGGATTTCTCCAAGGGATTCCGGCTTGTGGGATCACCAGATTCATACCTCTTTTTCATTTTTGTTGAGAAGATAGCTTCTTCTTTCGTCGAGGGCGGCCCTCGTTCATTGCATCCTGGAATTCCATTTCCGAGACAAGCAGCTGCAATCGCGAGACGTCCCACCAGATGTGTTCGTTGTTCGGCGGTGGTGCTGGGACCTCGGGGAGGCTGGATGGGCGAGCTTTCCTCTGGAAGGTCTTGTGGCCTTACGTGCACTAAGCTGCATGGCTCAAATACGAGGGTAACGAGGTTGACTTACGGGAGACAATGAGAGACGTTAGAATTTGTAAGGCTTGATCATAGCTTAGGAAGCCCCAGGAGTGAGTTAGCAGGTGGCTAAGGTTAAAGTGGTGCATGCTTGCCGATCCCGAGCTTGTTGCTCACCTTGGCGTTTCTCAATGTAGCCGTGAGGACACTGCGAAACTTCTAATCGGTGTTGGGAAATTTCTTGGGGGTAAGGTCCGTTCTCATCCTTATTATCCAACGGCTGAGCTTGGCCATAGGGGAATTGACGGTGTCTGGTGATAGAGGTGGGTAGGACCTTGCTTTGTTTTGACCTTTGGGAGGCGGGTTCCGTGGTACTCTCGACCACTCTCTGCGTGTTAGGCTGGAGGGGTGATGGGCAGAGGTTTAGACACGAGGGTGGCCTTGAGGGATAAAAGGGGAAAGCTTCGCGTGGCATGCGGTTTAGTTTCTTTTATTTTTGATTTTTTTGTTGTTTTAATTTACTTAAAAACATGTTTTCCTCGAGAATCCCTAGGTAGGTTGGAAAAGATTGCTTTCTTCTTTTCCAGCAACTATGACTGCAGATCTGGGTCGATGGAACCATACGTGCGAGCTATAAGCCCCTCGTTTTGCACCTGTATTTCGACATCCCGGGTGGACAGCCCCAGGC